>PVHY01011934.1:0-30859 GCA_004024945.1 Uropsilus gracilis
ATGACAAATTTGATGAATTTATGGAAACCTAGATGTACCTAGAAGAAATCATTCTAGCAAAAACAAGCCAGATAGAAAGGGACAGAAACCAAATGGTTTCACTAATAGATGGTCAACCAAATGAAACTGCACAAGGGGAGAATGGGGACCAGCTGGAGCGGGTGGGAAGGGGAGGCGGTGGGTGACCCCCAGGGACTGAAATGATTTGAAATATATATAAATAAAAATTATTTTTAAAAAGTGAACAAAGGGCTTGCATATAGATAAATCCAAAGAGAATAGGATCTACTCACTAGGATCAGTGTAAGAAAAACGCAAACCAGGAAAGATAAAGTGATGCTGAGGACATGGAGCAAGGGGGACCCTCCTATATCACTGGTCAGAATGTGAAATAGTAAAGACTGACTCCTCCACAAGTTAAACACAAAATGAACAGAATATCCTCAATGCCACTTGCTGGTAGATACCCAAGACTGAGAGTGTATGTTTACACAAAAACTCATGCATGATCACTCATACTAACACTGTTCACAATAACCAAAAGGTGGAATAGACTCAAAGGTCCACAACTCAAGAGAAAAACAGTTAAATGAAGTGTGGCCTACCCAACTGAAAGGTCACTTCAAACTTTCATCAGAAAGGAATGGTGAGCAGTAACTGCTACAATGCAGACAGAACTGGAAATGAGTTAGCTGCAGGAAGACATACATGATGCAATTCCCTTTATATCAGATGTACAGAATAGACAAATCTATGGAGACATAAAGCAGGTTAGTAGTTGCTGGGGGGTGGGGGATGGGGAGAATGGAAAGTGAATGCTGATGGGTATGGAGAGATGAAATGACCTATAACTAATGACTGCACAAGAGAGTGACTATACTGCAAACCACAAAAATATATGCTTTAAAATGAAAATTTTTCTCTTCTTTTATCTCTAAAATGCAGAGCTATGAAGGTATAAACAGCATGTCTGTGAGGTAATATTCAATTTAAATACCTGGGACCTCTTCTAATTTAGTGTACTAGCAAGTGATTTTAGGGCATCTAAATGAAGACATATGTTTATGTAGCTTGGCAGTCTTTAAAGTGGAGTAAGCTAGATATGAAATTAAATTTGGTAAGGGTTTAGCTAAATCAATGAGTAAGAATGAATTTGAAAAGAAAGACACAAAACAATTTGGGCTGATGACAAACACAGAGAACAGTGACATTTTAAGGAGGGCCTCCACAGTCATCTGGATTTGAATGCCAGGCAAGGAGGGTTCAAATAGCATCTTTTTTTTTTTTCAAGATCATCCCATTTTACAAGGAAAATACTGAATTCCCAACTGGGCCACTGTCTCCTTGGTGTGCACATGTTCCTCAGGTCTGTGTGTATGTCATCCCAGGTCCAAAAGCTGGGAACATTGAGGGTCTCTGGTGCGTCACCTGTCTCCACAGAGTGAGTGTCAGTGTGTGATACACCCTGCTGTAGTTGGGCATTCCATAGGGTCATACTTTTGACCCAGAGTTGCTAGGATGGGATCCATCAGTCTGTGACCCTGAATTGGAATAATAAAATGGAAATGAATGAATGAGTGAATGAATAAGTTCAAATGATTGCTACTATATTTAGAGGGGAAATGCACAGAGAGGAACCCATGCCTTCAGCTGTTCCTGCTGGACAAAGTTCAGCCAACACATCACAGATGCGAAATTCAATGTTCCAGCATCAATGATCAGGTTGAATGAAGAAGGAACAAAAGACTGCTCTCAGCCCTATTGGTCAGGAACTGCTTTATGGGGAGATAATCTTTGGAGAAGGCAGACAAATTAATAGTAACTAAGGGGAAAAGCAGAGCCTGGGGAGGCACAGGATGGAAAAGTGAAAAAAGGAGATTTCTGTCACAAGGGTGGCAATGAGAATAGAAGCAAGCATTGACTGAGAGGTTAATACCTTACTGAAAGTCATAGTGACTTGTGGTTCTGACAATGGAAACAACAAATCAAATCTCCCTCTCTCCCAGTTTTTTTTTTTCTTTCCATTTCACACTTTATTTACTCAATGACTATCAAGCTTTACCACAGGTAGGTCAGGCAACATTCTAGACATTAACAACACAGGGTATAAAACAGAGAAGTCCTAATCCTCTTCTCCAGGGGTAGATACTCTTGAGGGAAGGTGCCAGGAAGAACAATCTGGACTGTGACATTGTGAGAGCAAATGTCTCAAAGGTTAGAGAGACCTAGGGCACGTGTGTGTGTGTGTGTGTGTGTGTGTGTGTTGGGTTGGAGGGGCAGGCAGGCATGTGGTAAAACAGACAAAAAGCAAATAAATAATGCATATGTCCAACAGTATTACATGCTATGAAAAACAACCACAAGGCATTAGAGTAGGAAAAGTGAACTTTTCATTGAGAGGACACCTCAAAATCATGAGGATTTGGGCTAAGTTCTGGCTGAGGAAGATGAGGCAGACAGGTAACCCAGTTAAATGTTTCCCAGGCATAAGTGCAAAAGCCCTGAGGTCAGTGCTGTGTGATGGGAGTAGCTACAGTTCAGTACTTAGGACCTGTGCATGAAAACAAGGTCAGAAGTAACCTGGGGACCAGATCCTATTTATATCTGAGGAAGAAGTGTAACAGTACTTTGCAGAAGGCAGGCAGCAAGAAGATGGTCAGCCTGTAAAAGAATACATGTACTAAAGACATGTTGTTCTGGAAAATGCCTCCCCTTCTCTCTTAAGTGCTGACTTCATTAAAGCAGAGAAACTGACCCACAAAGGCATAAAATGAAGCAGAAAATCATGTGCCACCTTTACACACCCTGTTTCTTCCCAGATCCTTTGGCTCCACATTTAAAATGGCCTGGCACCTGGCTCTGTTATTTCTCTGGACTAATAAAGGACCTTCTTCAGTCTGGAGAAGAGAAGTTAGCTAACAGGTCCTGTATTGAGATTTAACTCTGAGGAAACCACAGGGTAAGAGAAGGGGTCTGGGGAGAGAGTCTAATAGATCACTGCTGATTGATTTCCAGTGACAGCCCTACAACTGAAGGCACTTGTCTGCACAAGCAAATGGATAAAATTGAGTCATGATCCTCCTTTTGTTGCCTCTCAGAGCCAGGCAGGTTGGGTGATATATCTAAGAACCCAGGCAGCTGAGGATAAATCAGTGGCCATAAAGTCAGTCTTCACAGGGCTGCCAGTGGCTCCCAGACTCACTGTGCCTAGTGGGGGTTCGGGGGGTAGTGTCAGGATGGGAGTGGGAGAGGATAAAAGCTTCTTACAAGTACAAGTTATTCCCAACTTAACAGGCATCTGATCCTCTACTAGGAATCAGCTGGGAAGTCTATCCCAGAGGGAACGTTCCTCAGTTCTGCAAAACCACAAATCCCTGTTCCTTAAAGATGGGATCAAATCACATGTCACTTTCTAGTCCAGTCTGTCACCCTTTCCTCATATAAGCAATCCCATTTATCTATGCTTGTCTATGGCTGTGTAAGCTGTGGTGTAGTTATGAGAGGCAGCACAAAAGTCATGGGCAAGAGGACACTGGCTGATTTTAAATCCCAATTTTGCCTTTCCCTAACTCCTTGCCTCAACTTTTACTCACATTTTTCTGGGCCTCAGTTTCCCTGTCTGTGGAACTGGTCCAATAAAGGCAAAAACCTTGTGGTGGTTGCCTTGAAGATGAAATGAATCACCTTAAGGCCAGTGTGTAGCTCAGGGTAAGGACTCCACTGTTCTGGTGGTCACTTTCACGCTGCTGATGGTCATTATAACTCAGTCTTCACCCATTTATAAGATAGGAAGTTTCTTGGTGGCAGTGATGGCTCCTTGGGTTCCAGTTATGTAGTGCAAAGGCTTTGGGCAACATAGGTTGAACAGAAGAACTTCAGGTCAATTACCTACTAGCTCTGAATTTAGAATATTGCATGGAAAACCAAGAGTTTTTAAGAGGCTTTTGATGAGCTTTCAACATGAGAACAAAACACCAAAGATCATTTAACCAAGGAAGTGGTTCCCCTGGACAGCAGGCGCATGGACCCAGCAAGTGCAAGGAGGTGGCAAAGACACAGTATATAGAGTTTACCAGCAGCATTCTGCTTCTAGTCCAGTTACTGGAACAGAACACATTCCCAGTAAGTAGGGGCTTCTGCTTTTGTATCTCTGTTCTCTACTGATATTAGGAATTTGTATACAGGCAGTAAGCCAAGTGCGCTCCTTGATGGATTATTCGCACATACTAACAAAAATGTGCTTGATGGGGTGGATGGATGTTTGTACTCTGTACAGTGAAACAGTAGTGTGATGTTTTAAATAGGTTTATAAAAGGAGGATTATAAAATACCAACATGCTTGCATCTAGATAGACAAGCTGAGCTCATCTTACTGTTTTACTAAAAAACATTCTATTTTACTGAAAAAGCCCCATGGAACAGATGTTTTCCTTTGGAAACATCTGTGATCAGAAGTTGATAGTGGACCCCAGACAAGGTAATATCATATTTAAATGAACATGGAACATTTATTATCCCTAAAAACTATGGACATATTTCACAGGTCTAGGATAATATACTTTTTTTTTTTGGAGTTTAATGAACTGATACTGTCTTTTGAAAGAGGGTAGGGAGTGATGCATTGAGAAAGGAAGCATCTAAATAACCTCCTGTCTAAACTGACAAATATAGTAAATTGACAGGACCTTAAATAGCTCAGGGCTGATCTAAGTTTTAAAACTCTGTGATACTTACCTGGAGGCAGAGTATATGAGAAGCGTATTTAAAGTTCTTCCAGAAAGCTCAGAGCAGCCAACTCCTCATGCAAGATCATAGAACCTACTTCCTCACCCAGACCTCCCTGACTCCCTTTGCTGTTATCCTTCCTACTCAAAACCACCCTATCATCTTGACCCCAGAGACTGTTCCCTGAGTTTCCCAATGCCCGTTTCCCAGAGCACCTGATCTGGTGCTCTGTTTTCAGGTTCTCCCTCACCCATCCTGACAGCATTAAGACAAGATCTTCTCTTCCCAATCTTGAAAATCAAACAAAATACTGAGAAAAGCAGCTTACACCATAGTCAAGCATGTGGCTCCACTCATTCTATTTATAACCAAGACACAAATTCTCAAGCCATTGACAACTGCCAATGTCAAAGGTCCTTTATCATTTACATCCATTCTCCTCTTCATGTTTTCTCTGAAAGATTTTCCCTTGGATATTTTCAGGAACTATATTATATTTAACTTGTTATTTTTACTGACCCGAACACCAAATCTATGTGAATGTACGTGGTATCATCTGAACCCAGTGTATCCATACTTTTTGGACTATCTCTCCTTCCTCTAAAGATTGTGTAGGAATATTGTGGTCAAGAATCCAACATTCACACTCCAAAGCCAATCTCTTCTCATTCAGCGAGTGGTTCACAGAATATTGTGGTAGGTCCATTTTGAGCAGTGATAGATGAAAAGAGAATTTCTAGTGGTTTCTGGGAAAGCTGTCTTCTCAATCTGACCACCCTGAGGGCAATCAGCCTGACACCCTCATGAGAGGCCCAAACCTCAGGAAGAATCTGAGTCTACGATGAACTATTGAATCAACTTGCCCATACACTGCCTGTCAAGTGAGCTAACAGGTTATTTTATCAGGTAGCATCATGACTATAGATCTTAGTGCTTCCATTACATCTGAAAGCTTGAAAGCACTGTGTGCAACTTCCCTAGTCTTTTATTTATGTAAACATTCTATGAAAATTGCCTCCACCTGTAGATACAGTAATTTCCTCTTTATGAACATCTCTGGAACAATGGTTCTCACTAGGACTGTTTGCTCCCAAGAGGGCATCTGGCATCCTCTTGGGTTACTCTTCAGGAGATACTTGAGGAGGACAGGTGTTTCTGGAATCTAGTGGGTAAAGACTGGGGATGCTGCAGTACATCTTACTAAACACAGGACAATCGCCACACCTATGGCTTCTTTGTCCCATTAAGTTTCTTTGCTGAGGCAGAGAAATTTGTTCTGGATAGATACATAAGACATTGATATTTATAACTGATTCTATAGAGAAGAAATATGGAGTGGGAGTATATGGTACCTCCAAATTAATATAATTACTTTCAGCTGAATCGTTAAATTAAAAAAAAATGTCAAGGTGGAAAAGTTTTTTCAATAAACTGGGAAAACAAATGTGCTTTTTCTTATTTGAAATCCAATGGGTTAATTCCTGTATGACACTGCCTGATTACACTCAACCACCTGTCCTGGGGCTATACCAAAGGTTTCTCATGGGGCTTCATTTCTGAGATTTGTTTCCACTGAAATTCACTGGACCTATAGTAGTTCTTTGCTCAGAATGTTTGGTGGCTACAAGCAGCCACTGTGACAAGTCCATATATTTCTTCTGCCATGAGCTCCATTCTTGCGGATTCTCTATTATTGCTACCTGACATCACCAAAATCACACACCAAAATCACACATTTGCAAGTTCTAGAAAAATTTCCATTTATAACATAAAGCGTTTACCTCAGCTCAATTATCTCTATGTTTTCTATCGTGTGTACTGCCACAGAGGTTAGCGAAAGCCAGTAATCTGAAAATCATTCCAAAGGAGGACTCCCTTCATTGATAGTGAAGTTCATGTGGATATTCTTCCATCATTCATGGAATCTTCCACAATAGAATGACTAACCATTCAGATATTCTGAATTGCTCAAAATATCTCCTAATAAAATATACACAGAAATACACCTGTATACTGTCCCTCAAACTGAGAACGCAAACTAATTTCTTGTGAGGCATAGAGAGATGACAGAAGAGAAGAAAAATGATCCCCAAGCCTTGTATATTCAACATGGAAACACCAGATAAATCACCATCTCTCTTTATCATTTCTCAGGGAATCACATAATTGAGCACTGAGTTTCCTGGTTATGATTCATGGGATGTTAACAAATATTTCTGAAAAACAAAACAAACAAGGAAAAAAAAAAACAAGACTCCCATGGTCAACTTAATTTGTCAACTGAGCTAAGTAAAGTTCAAGAGTTTTCCTTCCTACAGAGCATCTCAGAATATGCTCAGACTGATATCTAGTGGGTGCTGAGTAGCCCAAGATATTTCTAAATGAATGTCCCTCAGATATTTTTGAGGAATATTCACCACTGACAACTAGTTATAGAAAAGCTGATCTAAAGGATTTTTTTTCCATTTTTCAAGAGAAGAAACTGATACTCAAATGAGACATTACTTAATTAGTTATAAAGTCAGGTACTAAAGCCTGGCTTTCTCAGTTAAGGGTGTCTTCCCCATCTAGTTTATTTTGACCCCCAACACTCTCAATATCCCCTAATGTGGCACTTCTCCACACACACACACACGTTTCCACCTCCAAATCCTGTGTGTCCAGTCAGCTGAGAAAACCTGTTTGGATATGTGACAAAGCAGAGGCTCAGCATCCTGGTCACAGCAATAGGAGGGAGTAGACAAGGACCCTGAGGTTCCTGACTCTGGGTTAATCCAAGACTCATCATACATGTCCTATTCCTCACAAAGCAGTGACAGAAAAGACTTTCAAATAGTTTCAGATATGGGAGATATAATCTACAGATCCTCAGCATTAAGTTAAAACACACAGAAGTCTAATTGTATGATTAAATATTTCATTTCATGAGATACATACCTACATGTTTAAAAAAAATAGAATAAAGGGATCATCAAGCCAGGAGAGATTTGAAGAACCATCTGGTCCAATCTCTTTATTTCATAGGCAAAGTAACTGACAAGCTGAAAAGAGACAAAACATACTGAGATTCAGGAAGGTCTGTATTTGAACAGTGAAGCCATCAGAAGATTCTATTCCTCTGCTGACCTGAGTTGTGACCTTGGGCAAGTCACTAACTTTGCTTAGACTCTACTTCTTTTCCTGAAGTGTGGAGCTGTCCATTTCAGCACATACTGTTTTATATCAAGGGAAATAAATTTCAGAAAGCTCTCAACTGATGGCTCAACTTTGAATTTTTCTAATGTATAATGGCATGAAAGCCCTACTCATTAGTGGAAACTGTACTTTAGATTTCAAGTTTTTGATCTTTTGAAACAACCGATACTCTGAAATACAGTTTGTCGCCTTCAGTACAACAGTCGATAAATTTCAAGATTTCAACCCTTGATTATAAAGAGGAGATGACTTTACCCAGCTGGTAGCTAATGTAATTGTGCATTCTAGGCACATTTTAGGTAGGAAAGACTAGGCTAGACTGGACAGTCAGGTCACTGCATTAGATCCATTTTCAACTAATAAAACATCAAAATACCCAGATTTTCAGGGAAAAGACTGTCTTTGTCTAGTGTAGTTATTTTCACTTTGGTTTTCTAAAAAATCTAGTTTATACCATCTTGAGCCAAGGGTGAGACCATCTTGACCTTTTTGTTTTATTACCCCATTTTCTGTCACAAACATGCTCAAGTTATGTTTATTTCAAGTTTGAGAGAAGAAAACTCAAATCACATCATAGAACAAAAACCAGTGTGTTTGTACATTTGCTAAATACCTTTAGCATCTTGAAGATAACAGGGTGGCATTCCTACTGTTTAGAGGGGGTCTTGTGACCTGAGATGCCAACATGGTAGAACAAATCATTTATATTTTGCTCTTAATAAATGTCTTGGTCTCTTCTCGTAGTCTTATTAGAATCTTCCTCAAGTTCCAGGACATCACTATAACATTGGCCTGTTCCCAGTCTGTAGTGGGTGTTTATAATTAAGAAATGTAGGATTAGATAAAGATTTATCTATATAATTAAGAATAAAGAAGGTGGCTCCTCTGGTCATCCTTATCATGACCCTCCCTATGGAACCTTCTGGAGTCCTCATTTGGTTTATATGGAAGACCAAGATGTGTGGATTGGAGGAAGATCCTGACTTATATCAAGATATTCAAGAATTACTGGAATTGGAGCCAGGGACATTTCCACCACCAAAAAGGGTTCTCCTAAGTCAGGAACATGTGTCCAGAACCTAGTTTTGAAAAAAAAGTAAAGACTAGGAATTGGAAACCTTGATCAAAACAGTTGTTAAAAGCCAGTGCTTGTCTAGCTGATGGTTCTGTGATGTGCAAATGTCACCTAGCAACTCATTTCAGTTCTGCCCCTGTTTTCCACATGGCCAAAACAGGGCAGGCAAGGCTCTGGGGCTCTTACCATTCAAGATATTTTCAAATTTGGTAGTTTCAGGTGACCTAACTCAGCAATTTTTCAAGTTCTACAACTTCATAGTTCTTAAAGCATTCTTTTATTTAATTTAGAGATAAACTGATGTCCTGGTAGGCTGGAATATATGCCTAAGTCCCCACAGGGAAAGTACCGATCATGTAGCCCCAGCCAGTTCACTTGTCACCACAAGCTATTAAATATCTCTCCCTACTATTAACAGGAAGAGTAGTGGCATTAACTGCCTACTGCCTTCCTTTGTACACTGGCCACAACCACCTTGACTGAGGGACGCCAGTTTGAGCAGTTGATCTCCTGGCTGCTTACTGGCTTTTTTTTTTCTGACCAATAACCACAGATGTTGGCTGAGTCACTGCCATTTCAGAGGCCCTAGAACTCATGGGTTCCCTTTGCTAGGGCAGCCATCCCACAATAAGGACCGCATGACCACTTAACTGTATGCCTAAACTGAGCTCAGGACCATCCTCTTATTATCCCATTGAATGCTCCCACAGACCCATTTGTTAGACATTGTTTCTAGTTTGCAAAAAGAAGCAGTGACTCAGAGTTAGTAATCTTCCCAAGGTGAGAATGTCCAAAATCGAAATGGATTAGTCAGGATGATCCCCAGTGTGTACCCTCCACCAATGGTGCCTCAGCTCCTAAGTCTCCAGGCAAATATTATAATTCAGGCTTATTGCTTTATCAAGATGAGAAAGACCTGAAGCCACTTAAAATTGGGAGTACTTAGTGAACCTTCTGCTGAGAGAATGGGTGGGTTCTCCCTCAGTCTTCCCTCAGTGAGGTGTGGTTGTCAACAAGGGCACTTGACAGGTATCTTTTGTTGTCAGGGCTGGTGGTAGTGGGACATACTAAGACAGCAGCCTGACAGCATGTGGTCAGAGTCACCCACAACAAAGAATTTTTCACCCTAAAATGTCAACCATGTTGAGGTTGAAAAAGTCTCCTCTAGATGAAACAAGTCAGTGTGTTGTCCTCCTGGGACAAAGGATCAGAAAGCACCTCAGCCTGGAGAGGTCACCTAGAAATAGGCTCTCCTTTGGTTTCAGGACCTGTGACCTCACCTTACCTTCATCTGCATTTTAATTTTTTTTTTGTCTATGCCTTGTGTACTTGCGTCCATTAACCTGAACTCACATCCTGAGGTTAAATATTGCTTAGGTTCTGATTCGAGAGTTTGTTCCCCCATTTTCCTGCACTGGAATTTTTGCTCTGAATTTGCTTCTGCTTCTCAATTGTTCTTTATCTGAGCCAGTGTGTTGCAAGGTATCTAAGCTGAAGCATGAGTTGCATTATTGCTTGGCTATTACTAAGGAAGGCAGCACAGATGGGGAATTAGGGATTACTGGAAAGTCAGACTTTCCCAGTGGGAAAACTGGGAGTGTTGGGCTAGACAGATTGGCAAAAGGCAAGTTACTCTATCACTCTGATATTCACATTCCTAGTTTCTTACCTATAAAACAGGGTTAATAAATAGTATCCACTTGACTAGTTTGCAAGGAGCAGTATCTGAATTAATTTGAAAAATGCATATTACCTGACAGAGTATAAAAGGCTGCATCACTTAATTTTCTTCCAGAAATCTGACTACATACATATAAACTGGCTCTAGAAAGTCAGGTTGCATTCATAAATGCAGATAAATCATTCTGATAAATTCTGGCTTTTCAATATAGAATTCCAGGGAGTCTATTTTTATTATATCCAAAGCAAAATGAACTACCTTTAAAAGTAAGACAGGTGTAGTAAACAGATGAAATGACTGGATTCAGACACAAAGGAAAAGCAAGGGTTGTGTTAATGTAGGGGATGATGGACCTCACCCAAGATGCATTCAAATAATTCAAGTACCCTTCTCCTTCAACCACCTCATACACTCCAACTCTTGAGACTTTTAACAAATTTCATCTCTAACAGTGTCCTCTCTTCTGTAGAAGTTCCATGAGGTAACTTATCCAAGGTAAAGAGGATCAAACACTAAGTGCACTAGACACACAATCTGACCGAGTGCATGATGTAAGCAAATGAATACAAAGTGAGGTATAACAGAAGCTGTCTTTTCAAACACAGGAGGTAATACTTCCATCAGGTCAAGATATGCCAAAGCCTCTCTCTCGTCCTCTCAATACTTCAACCTCAACTACCTGGTAATTAGTATTGAGATTTCTCTTACAACCCTTTAGATTTATCTTTAAAGTGTTCAATATTTAGAAAGTAGAATAAAGAAAATATAGGCTTGACATCACATTCATCTGCAAGTGTATAGGTGATCTACATGTTCATTGGTTGTACACAGTAGGCATGGAAATAGGTTGTACACAATAGGCATGGAAATTGGTTGTACACAGTAGGCATGGAAATAGGTGTGTTTTTTTTGGTCATTGCCATTATTTTTCTGTCTGCTGTCAACTCATCTTGAATACACTGTATTTTTTAAATTTTTTTTAGATTCATTAGTTTTCAAAAACCTTTGGCATTTCAATAAAGGGAAATGTTTGCACTGATGATTAAAATCTATTACTTAACCAGAAGCTAATGAATATTCATTAGATATGTAGCACAATGGAAGTCACTTTATCAGGAACAAAGTATCATGTAAAATAGCATTATCTTAACCATTGAAAATGGCATGATATTATAGAAAGAAAGAAGACTTTCAAAATAGATTTTGTTAACTTTCTACTTCCTTTACTTGTCAACTCTCCGACCTGTGAGTTACATAATTTCTCTATGCTTTCATTTTCTGGTATGTAAAGTGAGTATATTATGATCTCCATTTTCTAGGACTGCTATAAAATAGAAGATTAAATAGGCTATGAAAGGTTGATTCCTGACATCCATTAGGGGCTGTATAATATTCAATCTCATTTTCCTTGCCTTCTTGGAATGCCTTCTGCTTGCCTTTCCACCCCCATACTAAGGACCTAATTGGTCCTTTTATTTTTTTTAAGTTATAACAGAAATCCAAGTGGTTGGTTTGAGTCACCCTTTCTTTTCCTCTCTGTTTCCAATCATCTCAGCCACTCTTGTTAAATGTCCCTCCAAAATACATCTTAAATCTCCCAACTCTATCCTCTCTGCTATGATTTCATTCAGAGTGGCCAACATATCTCTCTCATAAAACTGCCCAGCTCCCTTCCTGATCTTCCCAGTCTCCACTGCTGTTCCCTTCTCAGGGCCTTACTTCACACCAGTCACAGGTAGTAGTAGACGTCTTTTCCTGGCCTTAAGTCTTTCACTGACTTCTTGGAACATTTTCTTAGCCTATCAACATCTTCCACACAGTCAGGCCTACAGTTGTGGTCTCAGTGCAATGTGAGTACTCAGTGTGCTCAGTTTGCTCCAGATCTACTAACCATCTTCCTGCCCCTTGATTATATCAAAGTTTAGCCTTAGAGTCTACCCATTTACATACCTCTGATTTGAAACCCGTATCTTTGCTCTTGCCATGGGTAGCTTTATTGAATCTCAGAAAACAAACAAACAAACAAATAAAATACCACCTCTGTAACAAGATTAGGCCCTCCTCTGCACTTGCGGCAATGAGGCCATGGCATGAGAACATATTTGTGGCTATTTCCACATGGAGCACGTGGCCCAGAAGGGCTTAATTAGCAAATGGACATTTGAGGGACAAAGGAGCAAGAGGGTTCAGCAACCCCTTCCTAAATTATTCACCAGAAGGTCCAGCAAGGAACAGCAACATGTAAGGTTCCAAAATGCCATGTATTCAGGAAGGAGTAAGAGTTAAATGTTGGTTTAGATGATATGATTCACCTACCTAAAACAGGGATGGCATTTCTTATAAGGCATCCAAGTAGCACCACTGATATAAAATCAAAGAAAAGAAAATAAATGAAAGCAAAAAAAAACAGCTGGCTTACCAAATACCTCCCCTGGAGAGAAAGTTGTGATGCTACCCCTTCCATTAAATATCTTGCTATTAAATACAGACAGAACTGTTAAAATAAACAATGAATGACAAAACTTCCTGTCATTTGCTTGTCTAGCATACAATATGCTAATTTCTTGACCTATATTGTTTCCCTTAGCCATATCCACATATAATAGTTGATATGACATCATGATTAAGAGCATGGACTTTGGAGCTGGAGAGGTTAGAGCTATTCTCTTAGCTGCCTATGAAACTTTGGGCCAATAAAAACTTCTCAAAACCTGTTTCTCTAAAGATAGAAATGACAGTTGTTCCTGTTTCGAAGGGGTGCTGTGCATGCAAAAGAAGAAATATGCTGTTTACATAGTGATCTGCATGGTCCATGAATCCATGAGGAGTTCAGCTTTCACAACCGATAAAGGTGATGCTTTGGTGGGTCCAGCAATTTTCCCCATATGCTTCTGATGACCCTTGTGTTTACCACCATCTTGTTGCCTTTCCTATGAAATCCATTTTTTTTGAATGTGAGAGAGCAGGACTCACACTCAGAGGGAGCGGTGAGGGATCAGGCTTGCAGAGAGCCTCCTTTCTCTTGTAGTTCTGGGACACACCATGCAACAGATATGACAGATCAGAAATCAGGTAGTCAAGGGTGGGATGAATGGTGGTTCCTCTGGTATGATGTTAGTAAGACTAGGAACACCCTCCATCCACTCTCTCCAAAGGTTCAGCCAAAGCATCTAAAGGTGCTATTCTGTAGTACTTCATCAAGTTACACTCATTTGCCTTACATTTTTGTATATGAAACTATGAGCGTTAGCTGTAACTTGATTGAAATTAGGTTCCAATTTGTAAATATTTAGAAAAGAATTTGGAGTGAAACAGAAATTTGAAAAGGTGAAGAGAGAGGGTGAACCTTGCCAAAAGAGCTAGGGCAAGACAACACTGTACAGCATGTACCCCTCTCCCAAATTCCATCCCTCCCAGTATCTTATCCATCCATTCTCTCTCTCTCTCCTTACCTCTTTCCACAGATGAATAATACTTTATAATACTTAATTGAGTACCTATTCTATGTCATAAAATGTATGTAAATACTTTACACATTGCTAAACAAATGTATTTAGCTCAAAGAAATTTTTTTAAAGAGTAAGACATCAAACAATTTAAGGCAAGAAGAAATAAAGGTGATTTGGTTCATGATAAACCCGCTTTTCTTGAGTGCTAGGTCTGCATAAGATGCTGGTAGCAGAACCCTGTGAACAGGATGAGGAACTGAAATGGAAGCAAAGTCACAGGCTGAGTCTTAGTCATGAGCATGAAGTCTCTAGACACAGAACCAAAAGTCATCCTCAGAGAGTCCAAGGTCACAAATCAGCAAAGGAAGGTACCAAAACTAAGCAACAGGTACAAAAGCAGAGTTTTTGTATCCAACTCCAAATGCTGGCCAGCTACTCTGGAGATACCTCATTATTGCAGGTTTTCATCACTGCTTTCTCTCTTTAAATTCATGAATTGCTCAAAATGACACCACTATAGCATAAGAGCTATCTTCAGCCAACCACTAGTAAACCTTACACAGTGGTAACTTTTACCCTATGTTGTTCTGGAGATCCCACACTTCCAAAAAAGCCAAGAGAGAGTCATCATTAACCAAGATGCCTTCTGCAAGCAAGCACCCCAGAACAGACTCATAGAAGTGAATTGGCAGGGACAATACACCTCTAGTATTATATTCAGTGTTCAATAAGAAATGTCAGTAGCTTCGCTAGACCCAGAATAGTGACATGACCAGGGACTTCATAAAAGGAGAAATGCTGTCTAATAGACATCTGTGTTTTTTCTTTCTACTCCCTTGGACATCCTGATGGGCAGAAATAATTTCTTCTTTCCATCCTAGAGTCAGGAGCCTCATGGAGAGGACAGGGCTGGGCTAGTCACAGCAGCACTACCATCTACCCTGCTCTGAAGGTCAGCCCATATGGAGACATCTGAATATTCTTATTCCTTTAGATATTTGTTTATACTTCAGTATTTATTTAGGATATTTAGGATATTTCGACTTCAACAAGATATGAGGGCATAATTGATGTAAAATTTCAAAGCAAGAAACCACATCAAAATATGCAGAACTAACAGAGGAAATATCTAAAAATACTCTCACTCTCACTGGTTTCAAAAAGCATCAAGGGTCAAAGATGTGAAGGAGAGGAGGCTTGTGAAAACAAAGTTATGGGGAGTATATGTGTTTCTATATCACACTCTGATATTGAGTCCAGTGAAAAACCCTTCAGCAACGGATTTGATGTTTTGCCAAGTGTCCATCTCACTGCAGTCACCAGAAATCTCTCGGCAGGAGCCCAAAGGGTGTAAGACCAGGAGAGGACTGCAGATACAGAAGGAGACTACACACTCAGAGTTCCTCATAGAAAGGACAGATGACCGTTTTTCACCAAACAGAGGTAGGTACATGGAGATGAGACCTATTCAGGAAATGGCAAATGCCTCCCATGAGGACTTCATATAAGTAAGAAGATCCTGACTGGAACAGAAGAAGAAAGCACCCTGCCCAACAATGGTGTTCTTCACCTGCTTTTTTCTTGGTTGGTGTCAGGGAGGCATCACAGACCCAGGGTCAGGAATCTCCAAAGAATTCAGAAAATACCTGATGAGCAAGAAGTCATTTTAATTATCTCACAGTCCCAGAGGGCACAAGTCACCCAACCAGGCACAGCTGTCTCAACTTTTACCCCACACCCACCCTCAATTTCAAAGGAATTTTGAAGATGAAAAGAAAGCTGCATTTTAATTATGTTATAAATTGTGGTTAGTTAATATACTAACCACACATTTTCTTGAAATATATTGGCTATAGGCATATAAATATGATGGCAAGTAAGTTCTACAACAGGACTTCTACTTGCAAACAGCTCCCAGTGGAGAAAAATAGAATAGGAACTGTCTCAATATATCCATTCTCCAAAGCAGACTGATAGTGGCCTAGAATACATATGCTTTCAGGGGGCTCATCCCTGGCTTTAAACTCTAGCAGCTCAAACCAAAAAAAGAATACCTATTTTCGCTATAGTTCCCTCCCACTATAAGATGATGATAAAAAGATCTACCTCTCAGGATTGCCAAGAAGGTTTAAAAGAAAAATGTCTAAAAAGTACCCAGTATTCCTTTTGACCTATAGATCTCAAAAAGATCCATTATTAATGGATGCCATTAATAATATGATGATATGGCTAGAAATCCCTTATAATTGAACATATAAAAATGAATGGATACTGCCATTAAATATCTCTATCATAAAAACTAAGAATCATTTAATAGAAAGTATGAATTTTCCCTAAATAGGCTGTTTGATTACTCATCTTTCTTAAACTATGCAAAAATTCCCATTTAACTACAATATTTTTATTTCCTGAACTTTAATTGTATAAGTAATCATGAGCATGGTATCACCTAGGATTCAATCATCTCATTTCCTATACTTTAATTATCTTCTGGCATACAGTCTTATCTCTCAAATTATACTATATGACCTCACTGAAGACAGGCCAGGGATTGACATTTTGGAGAATTTTCTAGAATGTCTTAGATCTTCATTCAGTAAGTAAGGATAGAATTGGATAGAAAGAGCTTATGTTTTAAATTTTGTCAATGTGTAGAAATGCAGTCTATTCTAAACTCCTACAGAAAACACAGGCATTAACATGGCTGTCTTTGCCATGTCTTCTCACACTTGCTAATGAATTTGAGATAGGGTCAGAATAGAGACATTTCTTGAAAGCTAAAAATCACCCTCTAACTAATGAAAAGTCTCTTTGGGCCTTGAGGTCTATCTTGTCTATCTTACACAGCTCAAAGAGAAGTAGGTAGAGAACAAAGTTTCTCAAATCATTCTTCAAGTTGAATTTCAATATGGTGTCTCAGTGACTCTGCCGATGGCATTTTGAAAAGAATTTCATTAAATGTTGCTAACATGTCATAAGCTCCCTTAAATGGAAGGGTAATGGCTCATAACATTTGTAAGCTTTTTAATTTCATGGAATATGAGCAGCATAATCAGGACCTATTAAAGTCAATCAACTGTGCCAAGTGAGGCTACTACCTGTGCTTTTGTTTCTATTTTCCTTGTGGGTACTCCCTATGAACCAAAAGACAAGAAGCCCCGGAATCATTCTTTAAGGCTAACACTGGTGTGATCATCAGAGCAGTCTCTGAAGAAACCATCACAGAACCATTTGCATGTTTAGGTTGAGGAGACACCTCTTGGGAAATGGCCTTTGGCTTATGGGAAAGAGAGATTTCCCTTTCCATTTGCTTCAGCTCAGGAGCTATAGGTTTGGTAGGATGCAAAACCAGTCATCTCACTAGTAGAACTGGAAATAATAAATGGAAATGAACAGACAGAAACTTATTTTTTCAATGACCCAGAAGTATGTAAATTACTAGGCCTTCAAGAATGGTCTTTGGACTTTCTTCTACCATGAAACTTTTACTAATAACTGGGATCATACAGAGAGGCTAAGAGGTGGGTCCTGTGCTTGGTATCCTAAAAGATCCTCCCATTTTCAAAGCAAATCTGTGACTCAATTGTCCCAGAATGTGGATAGAGAGATGATAGTGTTGAGATAAAAGTAACATGATCTAAGTTAAAAGCCCATCAGCTGAGCCTATCTTTTCTATCAGTCTGAACTTTGTTCTAAATCATGCACTTTGCTATATAACCTGTGTAACCATCCTAGTTCAAGTCTTCCCAAGGGAATGGGGCTATCAAGAGAGAACATTTCTACCTAGGGAATGAAAAGGGACCAGTGAACATGATAACCTGGAAGACCTGAAGGCTACAGAGTCCAATAGACAGCATACCCATGACAGTGGCATGGAATCATAGTTAGAAAAGCAGAATCAAATGCAAGGAACCAGTGCAGGGTGAGGCCATAGCAGATGGTGACTAGAGGCGAGGAAAGTAGACAACAGATCAGGAAGTAGAGTATAGGGTAGATGAAGGCAAGCAGTGTGAGCTTAAAAATGAACACATGAATGTTAGGTCTTACTGTTGTGTCCTGCTGGCTGTATGGGTGGGGTATATCTGGTGACTTGATGGGGATGGACAAGACCAGATAGATATTCTTCAGGCAACTTCACTCCCCTAAAATAACCAAAAATGATGTGCATGTAGATGGTGCCTGATTATCTTGTCTGCATTTAATTACAAATGATATAAATGGTCAGGAAAATATCCACATATTCTCAAAGTTGTCATTAATGACTACTGGACCAAGAAAATACAAAAATTAATGGTGCTACATTGACTGTCAAGCACACTCAGCATAACACCTGCAGGAGATGCAAGAAAAGCATTGATCTTGAAAGATGGACATTTTATCCAAGAATATTTATTATAGTGTGGGGGCTCTTTTTAATCATATTTTGAATATGTCAGTTTGGTTTGATAAGAACTGAAGGAATAGTACAGAAAATGGTAATGGGCTCAAATACTTATTAATGTGAAGAATTTGTAAGAGAAGTTTCATTTTGAATCAAGATTACAGAATCCTTTCTCCAAAGGGTTTCCAAAAGTAATACAGCCCTCATCATCTGCAGCATTCACCATATATAATGAGCAAGCTACCCTCCTAGGTGTCTTGAATGGTACCCCAGATATTTGGAAAACTGGAAAAAAAGAGAAAACAGTAACTGCTATTATCCATGTTTGATAGTTTCAGATAATGAACCAGAATCAAGAAAGGACAAGTATCTGGAAATGTAGAATTTTCATGGATTTTTCTAACTTCAAATTTATTTCATTTTTGATGAACTCGGAATAAGAAACTGCAAGAGCACTTATAAATTTTAAAAGTAATTTTCACTCTGAGGTTCTGAAAAAAGTCATGTTTATGACTTGAGGTCTCTAGAACATCAAGGGATGTTCATTCATCAACACATGGATCCTTGGTGATTCCAAATTGATACCATCACACAATTCACTGGAAGATGTGATGAGAGCAAAGAAATGGGGTGGTGAGAGAAGCACATTTTAGGAGCTCTGTAATTTAAATGGAGGGAAACTGACCTCCCAGGGAAGCTGTTAAGGCACAAAGGAAAATTCTAGAGCAGGGACCATCTGATGAGGCAGGGGGAATGTCCAGAGAAACAACAAATGCCAATAGCAAATGCAATTGTCAAGGGTTCCCCATGTTTCCTTGGGCTGCAGGAAGAGCAGGAAGTTAGCCAGTCAGCACCAGTCAGCATCTAACTAGAGCTGGAAAACCCAAGATAATACAGTAATCAGTAAAAAATGGGTGTCAGAGTTACCATAAGTGACAATATTATGACATGTTCTTCCTAAACCTTTCTAAGCCTTTGACTGAATAACTTTAGACAGAAAACCAAAATGATAGCTCCTCCATAGGGTTATTATAAGAATAAATGGCATAATCTTGTACTAAAGCTGTGGCTATTAGCTATGACAAAATGAGAACCTAATCACTCATTCTTTTGAGTTAAATTCAACAAACATTTATGGGCAATTACCTAGGGCTGAACTTTTTGCTAGGTGTTTTCTCACCTAGTTATTTACTTTATCTCACAATAGAAAATCTTTTAGTATGCATTAAACTCATAGGTGTTCAAACCCTGCAGGCACCTAGCAACACTTTGAAATTTTCTAACTACCCCCCATTTCTTGGTAGTAGTTTGTGTCATTATCTCAATAACAACAAAACAGGTCTCTGCATGATCCTTTTCTTCATCTGAGCTGAGGTTCAGCAGTTCTGACTATCACATCTGTCCTACAAGTTGTATCTATAAAGCCTTAATGCTATTATTTGATGACATGCAATAATTTTTCCAGGATAATTAGAGATTCCTCAAAATATTAAAAATAGATTCACAATATGATCCAACAATTCCGTTCCCATGTATCTATCCAAAGAATTTAAAAAACACCAATTTGAAGGGATCTATGCATACCGGTACTCAATGCAGTACTATTTACAATAGCCATGTTATAGAAAGAAACAAAATACCTAAGGATAGATGAGTGGGTTAGTAAGATTTACATACACACAAACACACCTGCACACACTGAAATGCTATTCAGCTATGAAAAAACATGAAGTCTTGCATTTTGTGACAAAATGATGGAACTGGAAAAGATAATGCTGAGTGAGATAAGTCAGAAGGAGAAAGGTGAATATCAGATGGTTTCACCTATATGTAGAATATAGAGAAACAAAACAAAGAGCCAGGCAGAACCAAAATAATACCAAATCTTGGAATCTCACTATAGAACTGAGGCTTTCAGAGTGGCAGGGAGGAAGTAAGGAGCAGAATGGGGAGGGTGCTCAATGTACTATGGTAGAGAACTATGGATGCCTTGATGATGGGTGTGTTGTTGTAACATATCTGAAGGAGTGTGATCTTACACTGGGTTGTAAAAATATGTTACTTTCATAAAAAAATAAATAAAATGCATTTTTTGTTATATGGGACAACTTTAATACCTAAGCCAAGTAACTCTTCCATATAATCAACACAGCAGGATGCCCTCAGTGTCATCAGTCCAATAATCAGTTGTGTGGCAAGAACCTTGATGGAAACATTCTTTACTACCCTCACCCACTGAGGGACTAGTTGACTCCTACAATCCACAAGTGTTAAAATGTCAGCCATCTTTATCTACTATGTAAAAGCTGTTAATCTTATTTCCACTGAGCTTTCCTTCTGCATCCCTAACTGGAATGCTGCTATGGATATGACAAAGGAAACACATTGTACGTTAGCAAACTCTTTGTGGCACTCATCAAAAGCAGAAAATGTGCCAGGTAAGATGAATTAAACAATGATGAAGCATACTAATATTATGGAGGTCACTTTGCAATATATCAAAAATATCCAGTCATTATTTTAAAAGTACACCTGAGATTAAATTAAAGTTCTATGTCCATTGCATGTCAAGGAAATGCTAATAAATAAATAAAAATCCACTAAGAACACTAGCCAGAACAAACACAAGGACTATATATCCATCCAGTGATACAAATACTCAGAAATTTAAATATATAGTTTGACTTCTCATCTATTAATGAGGCACTATCAAAGGAGAACTCATATCTCCATAACATCCCTCCCCTATTTTTTAACATCATTGCCTGAGCCTTAACTCAGAGCTAAAACCAAACTACACAGCTTGACAGTGGGAAACTGCAATTACCTGACCATCTGAACTTGTCTGTCAATGTAGAGAGATGCCACTTTCTATTCCCATGACACTAATGATACAAAATAAAAGCTGAGGTTTAAGAGGTAGGGTGTGTGTATGCATGTATGCACGTATATATGTACAATGTGTATACACATATGTGCATACAAACATACGCAAGCATATATGTTTATATGTACCATCATTGTGTGTATGTATGCATGTGCATATGTGTGTATATATGCATACATGTGTATTTGTGTATATAGACACTGTCACTGTGTATGTGTGTATTTATATATGTATATATATACACACTCAATGACAGTGTATATATGTGCATGTATATATGTGTTTATACATACACATGCATATATAAACACATACATGCATACATATGCACAAATATACATACATATATATAAACACTGTCACTGTGTGTATATAAATAGTCATATATACTATACACATACACATGGTGACAGTGTCTACATATGCATATACACATACATGCATACATATGTGTGCATACATGCATATGTATATATACATGTATATGCATTTATTATATATATATATACATATACATGCACACACCCTACCTCCTAAACCTCAGCTTTCATATGCACATATACACACAAGCATACATATACATACATATACACACATACAGATAGTGACAGTGTCTGCATACATGCATATATATGAATTAAGAGTATGCAATATGCATACATAAATGTGTATGTGCATACATGCATGCATATGCACACCAAATCTTCTTAATTCATCTGTTTTGGTCATTTAGGTTGCTTCCATATCTTAGCTATTGTAAATGATGCTTCAGTAAAGATAGGGCTGTAGGCTTCCTTTGGAATTAGTGGTCCTGTGTCCTTTGGGTAGATTCCTAGTAGTGGAACTGATGGATCTCATGGTAGATCCATTTTCAGTGTTTTGAGTCACAGAGCTTTTCATAGTGTCTGGACCAGTTTGCACTCCCACCAGCAGTGTAAGAGAGTTTCCTGTTCATCACATTCTGGCTAGTCTTTGATGTTTCCGATTCTTTAATACAGGCTATTCTCACATGTGTGAGGTGGTATATCATTATAGTTTTGGTATGCATTTCACTGATAATAAATGATGTTAAACATATTTTCATATGCCTGTTGATTATTTTCATTTCTTCTTTAAAGAATTGTCTTTTTAGTCCCTCTGCCCTTTTTTTGATTGGGATGTTTGCTTTGTTTTTGTTGAATTGTATAAGCTCTTTGTAGATCTTTTATATTAGTATATTGTGTGCAAATGTTTTCTCCCATTCAGTAGGTTCAGTAGATTATCTCCTCATTCCTTTTAAATGTTTGTTAGAACTTAGCAAGAAACAGTCTTACATCAAGGAATCATTTTAAGTGGTGGTGATGTTCCTGAAGCTAAAGACAATGCTGGTAGGTCACAAGGAAGATGTGACACAGGGGATTTGAGAGATGTGAAATGCTGGATATGCTGATTTTGTTTTCTTGCATGCCCTGTCTGTAACACATGGCTCCACAATAGAGAGCTTCTATTGACTTGTGGATGGCATTAAATAAGGCCCCAACAAGGCAAAAGAGAAAAGATATACTTTCAGGATCACTTTCCTCCCTTCGAGCTAGTCTGTCTTTCTTCCCATGACCTTGTGACATAATTGGCTACTTAGCATCTGTCTGATCTGGATAATATTTTGTTGTAAAAACTACAATGAAAAAGAAAATTTTCAATTTTCCACTTGACAAAAAATTATAGATGCTGATCTAGAAGGATCATAAGAGAATGCTCATTCATATCCAAATATAAAATAAATTTGGCTTCCATGCAAGTGACAGGCATTCATCGAGGAACAGGGATACAGTGAAAAATATAACAAATAATAACTGACAAATGTTAATAAAATAAATGATCACCTTGAAATTTTACATGATGTCTTCTACTCAAGTCTTTGTTCTAGAAATTACATAAAATAACTCTTAGAGTCCTGTATGTAATAAGCTTGATAGGTTGGGATGTTGTTATACCCATTTTACAGATGAGGAAAGGAAAGCGCAAAAAAGTTGAAACATTGCTTAAAGTGAGAACATAGTCAGTAGTTCAGAAGGATTTGGGTTTAGGACGGTGATTCTCCAGACCCTGTTCTTCAGCATCACTCATTATCTGCCTTTCTCTGTCCCTCCAAAATGGACTCTATACAGTAAAGGGGGAGCACAAATATGCTGCTGTGTAATATACACATACAGAAGTAGAATTGACATGCAGAGGCAAGGAATATAATGAAAGAAAATAAAGTTTCCAGGGGATAGACATTTCCTGTGGGGATGGTGAGGAAGTATCCCTTGAGCAGAGACCCCGGAGAAGCAAGGTAAGGTTTTAATCCAGCCTGGTAGCTCTCAGACTACAGGTTGTAGTGGGATCCCACCAGGGGCCTCACATCCTTGGTGGGTAACAGTGAAAATGGAGGCAGAACCACAGACTGTGATGCCTCATTCCTTGTACAACCAAAGAGCTCAGCTTCCATCTGGCTTGAACATTGCTTAAAAGATATACCATTACTTACAAAGAAATTATACAGAGAAGCCCCAGTTGCAGTTAAGCTCTGTAACTCACAGATTAACAGATAAGGAGAGGCCCTATAGCTCCCTGTTGATCTGTGTCACAGTGAGATCATAACCCTGGATCCCTTACCATAAATCTAGTGTCCTTTCCATGACAGCAACCTGCTAACCTTCACTCCCTTCTTGTCCAGGACACTAGTCTTCTTTAACATATGAAGGACTGTATCTGATAGATCAGCTTTCTGGAAACTTTATAAGCAAGGCCCGGTCTTAGCATGGGCATCTGAAGGTGCTCTGGTTCAACCGAGTCTGTTCAACTACCCCCCCCATCTGCCCCATATTATGATTTACATTTTCCTGTTTTTCACCCAATTATATATTTTGTTACTGTGTCACTGCAGATATTTCTTACAAGCTCCTTTGAATCCTTCATGGAAAATGTAATTTGTGTAATATGGGGCAAGAATTGTTGGTTCAGGGTGAATAGCAATTTCTAAGTCTTCAAATAAAGGAGATTTGATGATAGTCCTTGGGCACCACAATTGATAACAAAGAATTTCCACTACCTGCTCACCAATGACCTACAAATAACCAATTCACCCTTTTAGTATCATTTGAACTTCAGACCTACTTCCCCCAAACTCTCCCTCACATAACTCTAAGCAGGAGATCTACCCTGAGCTCTCAGGGAGGCTGATATTTTTTGTATGCAATTTAAAAAAAAAGCATACACAGCCAGTTTCTTCCTCATTAAAGGAAGAACAGAAATCCCACCAGTTCATGGTAATGCCACAGCAACCAAAAGACTTTGAGCAGCAATTTCCATTTCCTAGGGTCAACACACCAACCCAACATAGTATTAAGTGATCATTTATTCAAAGTTTATGTGTCTCATAGGAAGGAAGGAAGGAAGGAAGGAAGGAAGGAAGGAAGGAAGGAAGGAAGGAAGGAAGGAAGGAAGGAAGGAAGGAAGGAAGGAAGGAAGGAAAAGAAAAACCTGGCCAGCAGCTGGTTTGCACAATCATCTGCAATCAATCACAACACATCAAAAGATAGGTGTATTTTGGGATTGGGCATCAACTTCACCATACAGATGGGCTTTTGCCTTCCCATTTTTAATAACCTCCATAATTTATGTGTGAGCAAAGGAGTGCAAAGATGCCTCCTGCACCTCTCTGGCTTAGTACAAATCACTTTTATTTACTTGGGCAATACTTCATGGTCCAGTTAACTTTTTAATTAAAGACAGCAAGATGCTCACACTCTATGCAAGTGGCATGGAAAATACTGTTTTGTGTGCAATATGTTCAGTTGGGAGTTGAAGCTGTTTTCCTTACTGAGGAGAAGCCTCCATTGCCTTTATCTGATTTTTAAACTTAATCAGAGATAGGGTTCTTTTCACAACAATGGATGGTCCAGAGAGACTCTTCAGATAGTGTTTGGGCTTGTCTGCCATCTTTCATTATTTTTCTGTTGTTGCTGTTGACCTCATTCAGAGTACACCAACTTTCAACTTTCTCCTTCCTGTCTGCTTCCTCCACAGTCATGTTCCATAGTAGTCAGCAGAAAAAAGACCAAAATGATGCACATTCTAGAAGATTCGGGGTGGGAAGTGGTTATAGTGGACCATCAATTCAGTTTCTAGGAGTTCTGAGACCACTTTTCTGTGCCTCGAGACTGCATACTATCCCAAAACTCACAGGAGGAAAACCAACAAAGACATTGAGGAGAAATACAGAGACACAGAAGTGAGAAACAAAAAGTCTTGAGAAACTATTGAACCCTAAGAAGTTAATCTATTGCTGAACTTACATATTTTTTTATGACTTATATACATCATCAGTTCCATCAAGCAAAGACTGCACCCTGAAGGGACTTCATGAACCCAAAATGATGTAAGCAGGTAGGGTATGAGACAACAGTGACCAGTGGGGATAATGGAAAACTGGAGGGAGCTGCTACTCAATTCCCACCCTGTGGAATTTCAAACCATACTACGAGCTTTATATCTTACTCAAGAAGGTCAAAAATGTAAATTAAATATATTTTTATATATTTAAGTTTTAGAAACAAATTCATATAAAGGAAAAATAAATCCATAGTGATAGAAACATTTGTGGGGTACAGTTCATCTGTGGCTAGATTTACTTTGCTACTCTGTCAAGCTTTCATACCAAAAGTATTCATTTGATAGTTTCTAAGCTGGGTCAAGTAAATTCATTAAATCTCACAATGAATTTATGAATCAGCAAGTATATCTATGATGAGATCATTATCAGTGATCCAGTGTTGCTTTCAGTTTCCTGTTCTTAGAACTTCTGAATTCTCTCAGGGATTTAACATGTCTTCCAGTAAATTATTCTTCTTGAGATGAGAATGGTCATATATAACTCATACTGGTAAACAGTACATGAGAAAATTAATGACCACATCAACAGTGTGTTTCTATGGAAAAAGAATGAAATCCTGGCCCAGTCCCACCTCTTTTCTGGCCCTGGAGACCCATCTATTAAATGAAGTAACTGATTTAATTTAACACTTAGGGGGCTTTCAACTTCTAGCTGAGACATGTGTTGGTAGGCTGGTGGAATAAATCTCTATCCACATGATACTAGATTTGGAACAAGATTTTAAAATCTCAACCTTCTGTGAAACAAGAGGCCATAAATGCAAACGTCAGACTGCATGGTGAAATGAATGGCTCAGACTCCCAGAAGCCTAAAGCAGTTTCTCTGCTTTTCTAAGTATTGTTCACCAGGGATATCCTCAACTTCCATTTTATTTGTGAATTTCAGACATTAATTTGAACCAACATCTAGAATGTACAGCACTGATATATGTGCATTTTAATCCTTAAATATTTTATTATGCTTGGCTTTTCTTGTATCATAAAATAAGTGCAAATGTCATTACTGAATGAGAGTATAGAAATATTTTTCAGGTTTTGGGCATATACCATAATATTACTTTTTCCCACAAAGACTGTGCCAGCAATCAATGAGCACCAGAATGAAAAACAGCTTGTAAATAGAAGAAAGGGGAAAAACAGTGAGTTGAAAATTGGAACAGAGTAATTAAGTGAAAGAAAAAAAAATAAACTGAAGGCTATTGAATATAAAGTGGTTTTCCTTCAAGGGCACTAAGCTTGTCATTTAAGATATACAGGAGGATGAAAGATCATTTGGCTCTGAGGAACTTCAAGTATCAGAAGAGATTTGGACTAAATGGTGGTGCTATTGATGGTAAAAATGATGGTTATCATCATTATCATGAGGAGTGAGAGAAAGAATTACCATTTGGAACACTTATTCCACCTCAAAGTCTGTATTAAGGTTATAACAAAAATTAAAGTTATAAGACTTACTTCTTCACAGCCACCATTAGTTAGATGTCCATATCACCTCACATACATAACTAAGAAACCAAGGGTTTGCTAAGTTTCGCAATTGTGCAAAGTTAGCTCACCACCTGTAATAATCTAACAATACAGTGTCTGGCTTGACCATGGGTTATGCTGCTTCCCCGGTACAGCAATTCTAAGGACTCCATTTAATACAATTTTATAAATCTACACATAGATATTGGTGGGTGAGAACATCTTAAAATATGGGTGTTTTGGTCATAGGAGGGTGTGGCAACATAGTTGAAGAGATGTGATTCCATATCCTTAAATCACCAACATCTTTGTAAACCAATGCTATTTGAGTAAAAAATAATATAAATTTTGAAAGAAATGTTTTTATAGGAAACACAATTGAAAGACATTTTATAGGAAGTGCAATTAAGCCTTACGTAATATTTTTTCATTTTATTCGCATAATTTAATTTTTTTAATCCCTTCTGCAATATCTCTTTTCTCCTGAACTTCCCAATTCAACATAGATGTAGGTTATCACCTGGATACCTATTATCAAATGTAGTGGGAGGTGAGCTTGGAGACAAATCCATTGTACAAATTGCCCATTACTATGGCTTGGCACATAATAAATGTTCAATAAATGTAAATTTCTTTCAGCTGTCACTTAACTTTGTTATACAAAAGCACCAGCCAGTTTCAGTGCCATGATAAGTGAGATAAGAAGTCTTATCCCAGGGTTCTTTTGCTTGTCTGTAACAATATTTGAATTTAAAGCATCACTCATTTACTCTTACACAAGCAGCCCCTGACCAAATTTTGTTGTTGTATCAGCAATTACAAAGATGCTACATTGGACTGAGGATTTAAATATAGAGTTTTGTAGTGTTAAATTCCCCAAGGTTACACATTTCTGTACTTATGCATACAAGCAGTATTTCTAGGGACAGGTCTGCAAGAGCTAATGTAATGTGTATCTTTTCAATTTATATTTTGAGTGGCCTGACAAGCTCCTACTTAGAAGCTCTGTAAATGGGTAAATCTAGAGACTCCCTGGGCTTTCATTCAATTCCCAGATGGAAGTTTTTATAGAGATGAACATTTTCCCATTAATTTATCTTCCTAAGTGATTGCTATCACACTAATCAATTAGTAGTGACTTTATCAGGGTTGCAACCTTCAAGAATGAAATCAGATATGGTATTGAACATTGTGGAGATTGCTTAACCAATTCCTATTCCTCTCAGATCAATGAAACACGATATCAAAATGAAGTCAAGTGTTGCTTCATTAGTTACCCTTGCGTGGGGGTGAGTAATCTTATTCAACTGGACACTGATCTCTTTTCTAAGGGAAAAACAGGAGGCGCCTCATGAAATAGAAACAGGTGTGATCGATGGGGAAATGATATTGCATAGAGTTCTATAGGGAAACAGGAGAAGAGGTGATCTGATACATCAGATCACACCAATAAGCTGCAGAAGCCATTGTGAAGACTGGGAGTCGCCACATACATGACACATGTCAGCAGCAGTGGAGTTCTACGTCAGCATGAACAGCAAGTTCCACTTGTTGCCTGCCCAATTACTTCCCCTCCAGTTCCCAACATGGTACAGTTAGCGATTACCCCTGTACTGAGAAGAGCCCTCTAGAGAAAGTGCTTATTCTCAGTTTCATCCTAAGTTTCTGTGTCCTGAGTCACTTTTACCAGGCAAAGTTGGACACAGGCCCAATGTAGACAGAAGAAAGCAAATAAAAACTCCTACTCTTCTTTAAGTTAGATAATGTTTAGTTAAAAAAAATCTTGATAAAATGACATAGGCAATTCACTCTTAAAACTCATTCAGTTAACTTCATTTATATAAAGTTGTAAGAAAAATATGACCTACAATCTATTTTTTAGACCTGTAAGATAGAAATTATTTTTAAATTTTGAAAAAAGTTGTAAAATAAAACAAAGAAAAACCTAAAAGATGTACTATTTGGCCAACACCAGTAGAAGGAAATGAGCAATGCTTTGCAGTGACAAATGTGCTGAAAGGAAAAAAAAAATTATTCATCTTTAGCTAACAAGTAACTTAAAGCAATGACATAACTAACCAACTAACCAGATTAAAATAATTAAATATATATCAAAAGCAATGGGTGATATAAGGTGTTTCTTAAAGACTTGAAGATGACGATCTCCTTTCAGCCCAAGAGTGACCTGACTTACCCTTCATTAATGTTTCATCCCATGCTCATTCTAGGTTAGAGCTTACTCAAAGATAACAGATATAAATATAATCTCTTGTTATTTTAAATGTGCAAGCCTGTGGATTGTGAGTGCCTGTTAAAACTATAATCATTGTGTTACTAGATTTGCCATGTTTGACTTTTCACATCATATCTTAGTCCCTGATAGTAGGTACAAAAAAAGTACATATATGGGCAATTCAGTCATGCCTTCAGTCTCATATAACTCAGTCAGCTACACAGAATTCAGATAAAATTATCCACTGCATCATGTATCTGAATTTCATTAATGATGCTAATCAATACATACCATGCAAATGATGCTTTGGGTAACTTTTATGTTACCCTTTTGTCTGCAGGTATATATGAATCAATTCAGGGAAAGCAATCCTTTGTTAGTCAGCAAATTCTGCCATCCTGTTCTTCCTTTGCTCAAAATGAAGATAAAAGTGACTAAAACGATCCTCCCCAAACTACTCAACCTCCCTGCCAAAAAACCCTCAAAAATATTGGTTAATATTAGAAATTGATTCTATCATAACCAAAAAAGAAAGAGAAAAAGCTTTGGTTCATACAAAAGTTTCAGAATTGTAATTTCTGCATTGAAATCCTTACATTGTTTCTTCATAACTCTACAAGTTTGGTTATACCTTGCTGACTCTCAATTTAACCTGTGAAATGGAGGAAACCTTAATCTTTCACACACACACACATGCATGCACATATGCACACACAGCAAATCTGTGAATTAAATAGATAATAATAATGCATATAAAACAGCCAAGTCCATGGAACATATAGCATAGGCTTATTTAATATAATTATTTAAATACCATGTTACAACATAGTTGTTAATATATTGATTGATTATAACCAACATGGTTACACTGTCTAATTTCTTAATGAAAAACAAAATTCTAGTGTTTTACTTTTACTTTAGTGTTTCCAAAGATGGCTTTCAAGCACTTGACAACTAAAACCAATGGAAAAATATTCTTGCATTTGGATAGTATTTAAGGCACTTCACATTAATCATCTTGGCTTATTTGCAGCATAGTCTGGAAAGCTGATTAACAGAGCTCCTGTCCTCTGCTGGAAGGAATGGAAAGAGGCTCAGAAAGTCATCCCACTTATTCATACTGCTCCACAGCAATCACACATAGACATCAGATGTGTGGGCCTCTCCCTACCTGCAGTACTAGTCTGCCCCAACCCTCAATATTCAGCTCATGGCAAGATCAATACCTTCAGATTTAGATTTCCAAGAAACAACAATCCCTTCCTCTCCCAAGAGAAACTTACTGGTCGGGACTGGATTTCTTTGGCGTAGAGAGGTTGTAAGAATTCTGAGTCTCCTTCCAGCTTTAAA
>PVHY01011934.1:30959-46301 GCA_004024945.1 Uropsilus gracilis
CCTTCCTTCCTTCCTTCCTTCCTTCCTTCCTTCCTTCCTTCCTTCCTTCCTTCTTTCCTTCCTTCCTTCCTTCTCCAGAGTTGTAGAATGAATGAGCAGGAGGTGGTGGGAGGGATATCCAAATACCAGCAGACACTCTTCTATGCAATTATGCATAGGAGACACCAGGAGACACTCTTCTATGTACTCTTCTTGCTCACTAATTCTGAGGAAATCCTATTCCAAGCAATCTGTAATGCCTCCCAGTCATTCATTTGTATAGGGAAGGAAGGAAGGAAGAAGGAATTTGACTAGCAGGACAAAATGGAAGCAAGGTGATTGGCAAGACAGAAAGGGATTCTTCTCAGCTTAAAGCATCAGTTCCTGTTTCTGAAACTCTAGTACAGAAATTACAGACTGGCAGTTGGCTGATCAAATTAAATTTTTGTACATGGTGCATTTGGCTGACAGATCGCTAAAGTGTCAATTTAGTCACTAACATTTTTACTTGTCTTTTATTATGGAAATTCTCAAAGATACTCTAAAAAGTAGAGAAAGAATGCAAAACAAACATGTATGTATTTATGTAACCTGTTAACCCCCTCCTTTAAATAAAACTATCACACTACTACCACCCCTGAACCATTCTCTTAATCGCATCAAAACTCAGTAGTAATGCTCAAATTTTATTTACATTTGTTTTCTCTTTGCATTTTTTTACTTTGAATCAAGTTCCCTGCTGTCATAAAATACTAGGTGATCTCCTGATATTTCTAAAACATCAGATGGTTTCATTCATGTGGAAATAAAAAAAAAAAAAAGGAAAGGGAACAGACAAAACTAAATCAAAACGTACCCTTTGAAATATGACAGCAGAACTGATACTAAGTTGGGGGTGTAAAGGGGAAGGAGTCCAAAAGACTAAGGTGGAGGAAGTGGGTGCCAGACGGGGGTGTGGTATAACATACATTTGAAGAGGTGTGTACATACATCCTTAAATCATGCACAGTGTTATTGATCAATGTTATTGCCATAAACAGAATGAGTACATTTTTTTTAAATGGAATGATTTTAAATGAAAAAATTTTATTTTTCAGCTCTTCTGAAAAGTGAAACCCCTGGTATGTCTGAGCTGCCTTCTCACTGGGTCACACTGGCTGAGAAAGGAGGCAGTCACCTGCTTGATCACTGGATCTCCAGCAGGCCACAGCTTCCCCAGTATATTTCAGGAAGTTAGCGCGCTCACGCTCTTGAAGCCTTGACTGAATCCGCAGTTGCTTCTCGTTGGCAATACTATGTGCTCTGGACTTTGTCACCATGAGGGCAGACACTGAGTGGGTAAATGGGCTCTTTTCCCATCCTTCCTGCACAGCAGCCCTCTAGCCTGTGGATAAGAATAGCTCTGAGGCCACTGTTTCTCCTGCTTAGATAACTTACCATCTGTGTGTTTCTATTTTGGGTACTTAATCTGTCAAGGGGACCCCAAATGGGACACTGAATTGCCAGTGTGAGCAGCACCAGACTGGAGGCATTCCTACCTCACATGAGCAGTAGGAGACTCCTCAAGAAAGGGAAAAAAGGAAAGCAAAAACCCATCTCCTAAGGAAATGCCAATGATCTCATTTTGCATTATTCTTGATCATTTCTTCAAGGTGGAAGGAGAAAACCTTCTAATGGAAACCATATTAAATGAATGGACTGGCTGGTTTGCTTGTTTATATGATAGGTTTTTATTCAGCAAACAAGAACTCCCACTATTCTTAAAGAGAAGGTAAGTATAAAACATACAGAGATCCCCTATCCTTAACATTCATTGATGAGTCATTGTTCATGCTTTATCTCATTTTCTTTATTATTATTGAAAACTACCATGCCATGCCTTGCATTTAATCATAAAGGAATAATACTATAGCTGTGGAAGTTTTTGCACGGAGCTGTTTATCACCACATCAGTTATACGAGAAAACTTAGAAACAAAAATAAACTCAATTTTTTTCATATTAAAAGGATAATTTAACATGCCAGAAATCCAACAGAATATTATGTAACCCTGATAGAGACTATTTAACACCTAATATTCTTATATACTCCTAGTCTATGTAGGTGAAATAATCAGTTCAGATACATATGTATATTCTGTGATATTTCAGTAAAACTACTTATGCATATTCATGTATTTAAACACATGTGCAATAACGAGTAATGTTCCAGAAGAAATTCCCTAGGGGAAATTCTAGAAAAAATTACTAAATTTTAGTACTGAATAGCTTTACATGCTGGGATATAGATGCTTTTTTATTTTTGTTTTGCTTATCAAATCCTCACTGATTTATTTTCATAGTCATCACTTGTCAAGAATCTACTCTATGTCTCATTCTCAATGCTATCTGTATATTCTCTGATGTCATCTTTTAATGACATAACTATTATTTTCCTTATTTTACAACTGAGAAAAGTTGCTGATAAGAAACACATCCACAATAACACAGGTAGTTAATGAGAAATTTGATCATAAGTCTTCACCACACAGATTATATACTCTTAGGTATCTTTTTAACCTGATCAAATGGATGCAAATGTATTCCCTATAGGTTCTCTGCTGGATTTCTCATAGTTACACTGCTTTTCAGTTATTGGTGAATATATCTTGTGGCAATAAAGGGGATTGTATCCAACCTCCAGAGTTATTTTCCCAGTTCCTCAGACTCTTCAGTACAGCCCCTTCCACTCAGAAGACTGCAGAAAGACTTCTCTGTCTTCCTCGACAGTTCTCTGTGTCGGTGACCCAAGCTGCAGTCCAGGAGAATCACGGGAAGATAATATGTGCACCAACAGTTTGATGATACAGGGGCACACAACCAAAGAAGCACTGGGGGAGAGCTGCAAAGGACCAACCTTTGAGGAACACATGTGGAATCTAATAGTTCATGAATAGTGTGGCCATAGCCACTCATCCATAAATTTGAAAAATCTCTGCCATTTCTCCTGCTTATGGGTATCTCCTGTTTTTGCAGATGATTTCCTTTTTGCTGCCTCTTTCCAGCCCCTAGTCTGTCCAAAGGAGTTTGGAAGAAAGGTTTATCAATTGTGTGAATTTTGCTTTTGGCCTCCCTTTCCAAAATATATGAAGCAAGTTTGTGTTGCCACTTAAGTACATCCCACACTTAGCTAGCTCAATATAGTTCCGGAACAAGACAGGAGAGGCTGAATGGAACATATCTGGCAACAGTTTGAGACCCACCCATTTCCTTTAAAACACTTCACTTTGATATGCATAAGCAGCAGTGGGTATTATTAAGATAGGTGTTTCTGCTCAGTTTTGAAGCAAAATTTTCCTCCTAGTAAGATGCAAAAGAGGCAGTTAGAAAATTGGCATTCATTACAAAGAAACTGACTGTTTTCTCCATAGTCAGGTGATAAAACTCCAATATTCCTAAAAGTAGGCAGGAAACTTTGAGCAACTGATAGCTAAACTGGCCACCAGAGGTGGCCAGAGAATGGTTTCACTTCATCTAGTGACCCAAGTCTGGTGGGAAGACCAGGCCATCTGTGTCCTCAGCACAGTGGTATCCCAGGACCTGACCACAAATGGCTTGTAAAAAACAAGAAACTTTTCAAAAATCTGGGAGCAAAGTCTATTACTTTCCTAGTTTGATTCAAGGAGCCCCCTCCAGAAAGTCTTTTGTTGGATACAGGGCCTGGGTGGCAGGTGCAGAGTTGGGGGCCTGCAGAAAGTCCCAGTGATTGATCCAAGAGTAGGCCTTAGCTCTTTATTTATTTGTTTCAAAGTGACCCATGGGTTTTTTTGAAAGGGTTTTCTACAAGATGAGCACAAGATAAAATAAGAAATTTCAGGGTGGCAGAACAGCAGATTGAAATGTCAGTGTGTTGTTTTCTTCCTGTCTCAAGCCTACCCCTGAGTCCCTTCATCACCTGCTCAAACAGGCTCACAGGCTTTGTAATAGTGTGGCTTGGAGAGTTGAGAGCAAAGAAGCCATGCAGTCACAGGGGTGTGGTTTTCCATTGGTTCATAAAATGTAAATCTGGACAAGTGGTCTGAACTGGGTGAGTGATAGAGGGGCAAAAACAAATGGAAGTGGGTGATTTCAGAAGTTCCAGAAACCATCCTGCTCATGTTTCCAGGAGGGACAGAGGGAAAAGGCTGGGACCCAGTCTCTCCCAAGAGTCCCTTCCCCAAGAATGGCCCAGGGTCAGAGTAATTCTGAACTGAAGGAGACCATATTCCCTCAATGGACAGTGACTGGCCCTAGGCCTGCCTACAGCTGGAGGACAAAACCAGAGTGCAGAAACTCCTGAATGAGGTAGCAGTGTCTCTACCTAGTGGGCTGGGGTCTGGGCATTAGTATTCTGTTGATTTCCAGAAAGTGAGGTTTCTTGCTCCTTCAATTTTCCTGCTGCATCAGCATCCAACAGGCTTTTCATTCTGTCAGCACATTTTCAAACTTGCAGTGAGGCCAAGTCCTATTTTAGTAAGCAAATTTCAAGCACAATTTTAAAGCAGGCATTGTTTCCTTCTGGGCAGAGAGTGAAACTGGGTTTTCTCCCTATGCATGGGTGATTTTTAAGTGCAAGCTCCATGAGGGTGGGATTTTTGTTCACTAGCATCTCAGTTCCCAAAACCAGCTTGGCTCATTGCATGTTCTCAGCAAAGATGTAAAAGGTGATAGAAATACTTCATTCTGAATAGCTGCATTTGGAAGGTACTTAGGGGATTACGAAAATTTTAAATCATGAGCCTGTTCCTTGAGCAGATTTCAGTATTTTAGAGCATACATTCTCAGCTAGAAAGGCACAGTCCCCAAAGGATGAAAGTTGATAATGTGGAGTGGGGTGAAAGAACCGACTCTGTTATAAGGAACAGATATGCTTATGTAGCGATGACATCCATAATATTGTGTAGTATTAAAATTATATGGGGGGTATTTTGGGGAAAATGCTCTTGGGGGTGGGGTTAGGTGCTAATGACAAAATCGAGGTTAAGCAACATTGCATAAGAGTGTTAGAAATGGTTACTTCTGCCATCCTTTCCTTGCATCATCTTCTTGGTGGTCCTTCTACCTCCATAAAATAGAATGGAACAGGGGCAGCAAGGGTCAAGATCTGTGACCTGATCACTTCTCTAGCTCATCTCTCTGCCACAGAACATGCTAGCAATTTCATAAACTTGTTCCTTCTTCCTATCTTTGTAAATAACCTTTCCTTGGCCAGAGGTGCTTTTCCTCACCCCTGTTCCTCTTTCCAGTTCTCTGGTGCTGGAAAGTTGGTTCTGGGTCTGTGATTCTTCTCTGAGATTCTTCTCTGAGATCTGCACACTTGCCTCACATCTGCATGTTTATCACAGCACTTGTCATGTTGCATAGCAATGACCTATTTATACCTCTGCCCTTCCTCGCTGGACTTTAGATTCAGTGAGGGAGATATCAAACAAAGCATAGTGAACTTTTAGGGTCCAGTACATGGGCTACACCAAATATGAGACTGCAGGAACAAGGACGTGAGAAAAGGACTTGAGATTGTACACAAAGTGCTGATCAAAGGGGATTTAAACAATAATCCTGGAAGCTTGCATTTCCATATGATTAGACGAAGCACTTCAACATGTTCTTCATCCCCATCATAATTCTAAGGTGGACGTAGCACTGTAGCTCTGCTTCTTACTGGGACTATTGATGCTCAAATGTCCTGGAAGCCTGATACCCAACCAAACCTCCTGCCCCCCCCCCCACCAATGCACATAGCATTGTGAAGCTCCCACCACCTGTCTAGCACCATGCTGAATCCTGCATGAATGCTGCATAAGGGAGTCTGACAGCTTGCAGATGGAGTCTTTCCAGGAACTGCTGGTATGGGGGAAGAACACATGTGCAGTCCAGCATCGCAAGGAGATGGAAATACAGAAACTTTACTACTAGTGAGAATCTTAAAGGAAGCAAGTGCTTTGAGAAAGAGTGAGACTATAAGTTACACTTAGGATTCAATAACTTCATTCCAGGCTACTTGCTCAAGATAAAATAAAACTGATCTCTATACAAAGATTTGCTTATCAAGGTCCATAGCAGCAAAATTCATAATAGTCCAAAAGTAAAAACAACCAAAATGCCTATCAACTGCTGAAGACATTTATGATATAGTCTATAGCGCTGCAATGGAATACTACTGAGCAATAGAAAGGAACTAAGATGCAGACAATGGCATAACAAAGAATAATGTCAAAAACACTATGCTAAATGAGCACACATGGTGTGATTCTGAGTGTTTGTAATATCCAGTGAGATGAATTTAGAGGAACAGAAAATAGACTGAAGGTTGTGTTGGACTGGAAGTGGGGAGTGACTATGCATCAAAGGGTTCTACCGAGGAACAGAAATCCTCTAAATCTGGATCACAATCCAGGAGTCTATCTCAATACATTTGTCAAATCGTTACAAATTGTTACAAATCATTGTAATCTAAACTTAAAAGGGTGAAACTTACAGAACATAAATATAGTCTTAAGAAACAACAAAGAGTAATGGACACACCAGGATGCTCTCAGAAAGGATTCAAATCAGGGCCAGGATATCATGGACTTTGAAATTCCCCACTCAATAAACAACAGGGATGGGAGGGTGCAGAGATGTGCAAGGAAAGAGGAGGTAGCACAGAGAAGGCAGTAAGAAAAAGCTGCTTGTCTACACTGGGTGTGGAGTTATTAAAGCACATACTGAGGAGCATCAGGGGACCCAGTCCTGGGAGAGAAAAGAGCTGATTGGCACAAAAAGCATTCTGTGACCACAGCTATGAAGCAAGCCACCCATCTGTTTTTCAGGAATCATTAGAATCTGGAGTTGACCAGAGTTGATCAGGTAAATGCTACAGTAAGAGAGGACTGGGAACTCCTCAGTGTTGGGGTCACAGCTGTTGATCCTGCATCCCATGTACTATTTAAGCTCATTATTATATTTTCTTTCTTCTACCACTGATACCAATGTATCAGATAGTCGTTCTTTGTCCTCATTCCTTCCCACTTACTGTATGGTTCTTATTGATTAAAAGTGTGTGTATGTGTGTGTGAGTGTGTGTGTGTGTCTGTGTATGTATGAAGGGGAGGGAGAGACAGAGAGAAACGGAGAAAGAAAGAGAGAAAGAAAGAGAAACAGAGATGTATATACAAAACACAAAATTGTTTTGGTATTTCAATGGGTCAGATTTGTGATTTTCATGTATAGTTTATAACATCTAATAAGGTTCCCTTTAATGATTTACAGATCTAAAGTCATAGTATTTCCTAGTTGCTAGTATATACATATATCACTTGGGCTTACTATGTAAGAATATCAATTTTAGACTCAAGCATGATCAGAATGCTGACCTGACCACAGAACTTGCTGGTCTCCTTCCTAAGTATCACTTTCTTTCCCTAAACATTTAGATAATCAAGATAATTCTCTCTCCTAAATTAAGGAACAAAAGCGATAATCTCTGGTTAGCAGGCAAAGGCAGTAAGATCAACTTAAGGGAATAACAAAAAGCAACTCAGAGGTTTCAAACAATAAAGTCTTGTTTCTTACCACATCCATGGCCATGGGTGTTTGACAGTGAAATCGGCGGAGGTGCAGAGGACACAACAGCCACATTTTAAACACTTTGCTGACCTCTATTTCTTTGGGCCCATAGAAATATGTGCCACTTGCTTGTGACAGTTTTGGCCAAAGATATAGCAATTTTGTCATATGCAAGCATAAGTCAATTTGGAGAGATGCCAGGGCATGTCTGACCCAAATCTCCTGCTTTTCCCTCTCTGTGGGCAGCTCAGCTCCTGCAGCAGGAACGGTGCCTTTTATATAAAGTACCTTTCACTTGATCACCTGTCCTCATCCCTGAAACCAAGTGGATAGTAAACTATGACTGACAATGTGAAAAGTCTTCTACAGTTACAAAGAACTATGAGTCCAGTTCCCCAGTGAATAAAGTTGCTAAAAATTCCACCAACTCTGAGGCCACTTACCTAGACTGGGAATATGAACACTGGCCATTCTTGCAAAACAGTCAGATCTACGTGGCATGCTTCAGTACCTTAGCCATCCATTACAGATGGTCCTTAATGGCTTGTGAGGAAATGCAAGCACATTGGTAGATCCCCAGATAGTACAGCAAGCGACTGCAGCCTCCACCCTTCTCTGATCTCAGTGCTAACATGGACAAGCTGGATCCTCTGTGCCTGTCTCTTCCTCCCCTATGGACAGCAATTGGACAACACAAACGACAGTGCTTCCACTTAAATTAGTGCTATTCTAGGATAAGCAAGTCTTGGATTTTTTTTGACCAGAGCCCCAAGCTGCCCTGGGAACAGTGCTCAGCACTCACAGGGCTTGCCTTGAGGCAGCTCATGGAATTTGTGGTTTTACCAGAGAAACTCTGGTACCAACTCTTGTTAATCACTCCAGATACACACCCTGATTTAGGGGGATAGAACATAAAAACCAGTGCCAGTTCATTGTTTTGAAACAGAAACTTGTAAGCATCCTTCAGAAAGAGATATGCATTGATTGCTTGAAGGTGGGGGGGGGGGGAGAAGAGATGGATGAATAAGTGGTCCCAGTGAAAAGTGTGTGCTTACAAATCCTGAGCTATGGTTGAGCAAGGAGGTGGCTCATTGCTCTTAAGCACACATATGAAAGAAAAATAAGTGGAATGTAATCAGGCTAGTGACAAGTACACGGAGGAAACCTAGCATGATGGTTTCTGCAGCTCGAGAGGAGGCTTCCCCCCACTGAAACTGGAATAAGACACTGGCCTGAGTGCTATTAAAAATGTAAACTGTGAAAAATCCCAAAATAGATCCTTTCATGAGGTATACACCCCAGGGAGCCACCTGTCTGGTCTGTTCTCTGTTTTCATTAGGATAACTTGTCAGTTATACATGACACGAGACTGCAAGTTACAGCCTCAAAGCCTGGCACCTTTTTGATACCTGTGAGAAAGGTTTCACGGGATAAATTCAGAAATGGGAAGGTTATTCTAGTACTCCAGCACTCAAGCTGTCTTACTATTAATTTAGCCCTTCCACCTAAGTTTTGATGTCTAAATTGGCATTGCAATGGATGGTGTCAGGAGTAACCTTCATCTTTCAGATGTGTTGCCAATTTCTCTGGTGACTTCATCTTAAACTCACAGAAACAGAGGTGGTACAGAATTAGATCTGTGGCAGCTCCCCTTGCATGAACCCCTAAGGCTGAATATTCCTCTATATTTCATGTGTGGATCCTTAAAAAGAATGGAACAACTGAATGCAGCACAGGGGGAACCACTGAACCTTGGAGAAACCTGCCCTCTCTGTGAACAGAGGTACAAACTGGGTTTTTGTTGTTGTTGTTTTATTTGTTTTTTAGGACAGCGCTTCACACAGTTGGTTCTCGGAAATGCTGGGAAGGAGGAAACAGAGCTGGAGGGTACGGGGGGAAGGCAGGGCAGAATACACTTCAATTAGGGGTTCCCAGAGTTGATCTCTGTGCAGAGACCCATATAAAGTGAAGGATACAGTCCTGGGGAGATCTGGAGAGAGGTAACTGGGACTTCTGAGGAACCCCCCCCCCACCCCAGAAGACCCACATGACTGTGGTAGAGTCAACTCTACACAAGAGAGATGGAGTCAGATACATAAGAAGGAACCAGAATGGAGCATCTAAAGAAGAGGCTACTATGGGGGGTGGAGTCTAGATTTCGATTCTCTATGTAATTGAGGTCAAAGGAAGGTGTTAGGAAGGGAATGATAAGATTTGATTAGCATTTTAGGTAAGGCAAATCCCAATGAGACATCCATGAACCAATCTTTGGCCAATTCACTGAGAATACAAAAATGATTTCTCAAAAGAGAACTTGCCTATAAGAGTGATTTCTTCAGCTGTGATGTCTTTTTTGAACGAACTTCCTATTTCATTTGCTGATCCAGATTCAGAAATGACCTCAGGTTTGTCTCAATGTCTATCACAACTAGATATTGAACCTATCAGGAACCATTTTTTTGCTATAAAACAGGGTCATGGTAGCCCTCTTTGAGAACTAAGTATGTATTATCCACTTACTCCCAGATCCTACATGCATTCCCTTCTTCCTTCTCTGGCTACTCTCTCTGATCTGTGATGCACATAATTTAGCACTGAGTAGATTTGATGTGGCCTGTGAGGTTTGTGTGAGAGGAAGGAAGAGGACAGTAATGGAGCTGCCACTGTCAAGAGGATGGAGGAGGCAGAAAGATGAGCAAAAAGTAGTTTGCTAGAAATTCTACCTTAGTTCCTGTGAGAAAAGGAGAGGATTAGAGTCCCTCTTCCCATTGTTAAGCTATCTGTGCAAGAAGAAAGGAGGGGACAGCCACATCTTAGGGTTTGCCAAAATTGCCCCTGGGGACAAGATAGAAATCAAGCCATCAAACATTAAGAATCTGAAACTAGCTAAAGGGATTTCATTGACTTTATTTTCTTTTAGTCACTATTGCCAGCTGTTGTTCATATATTCCCTTACCCATCCACCCCTCAAGGAAAGCTTAAATGGTCTGAATTGTTTCAGAGATGGAGAGTAGGGGTAGTTCTCTGGGTAATAAGAGAAGACAGCAGAGGAGACTAAAAATTCATTTAAAAATCTCAATTACCACCATCAGAACTAAGCATCATAGTTACTAATATCAACTCTATTGTGCCACAGGTGACCACATTTTCAGTCAAACATTTTGAGTGTGCATTTCTCTGCTCATGCAGTAGAAAAGAATGCTATACCCAAAATCATCTTACAGAAAGAGACATGCATTGTAACCAGGAATTTGAATGAAAGAAATTTCCTGAAAAGGATTCATCCATCTTACATAATCTCTACAGCCACCACACACCCCTTCTAGATAGAAAGCAACTGTTATTCTGGAGCTAATACCACCCTTGTCATAACCTATCAGTCACATCTGCTTCCTCAGAGTATCCCAGTGCATGGCACTACATGCTCAACCACCAAATCAACATGCCTTGGAGCTCCTCTCATAAAAGGGTGCCAAGCCGAGATCACAGTGTGGTTAAGTGAAAATGGGTGTAGGTCAATTCTGACCTGACTGGTGTTGGGCACTCCCATGGGTACCAGGCAAACCACCTGATAACATGTGAACTTGTTAGGTCCATTTACTAAGAGTTTTCAGTTGCACCGTCAAGGGTGCCTTGATGGCAAGTTTTGTAGTCTTTGCATGAAGAAGGGTTTTAAGAGATCTGAATCATCATGAATGACTAGCTTGATCAGGAAAACATAGTAAGTAATCATTTTTTTGACAGCCTCTACAAGACAAGTATGTCTTGTAATTTAACAACCTGGAAGGCTTCCTCTCTTGAACTGAGAACAGGACAGAAATAAGGTGCATAAGCTGAGAAGACAGACTATGTCATCCCTCTGGTCACACTTGACACATGGCAGAGGAGACCTCGAGTATGTCTGACACCTCTGTTTTTCAGGAACATCAAAATATGTCTTATAGTAACAACTCTGTGAACTTTTGAAGCTCTTAAATTAATAAAACACTTCGTTCTCCAAGGTTAGAGATCAGCTATTTCTCCTTTACTTTACTAGTGTTTTCAATTTTGGCTCAAGTCCTATTATTCAGGAGATATGAGTTAGCCAGTGTGTTTCCAGAAGGAATTTTTCAGAATTAAAATCTCATTGAACCCAGATGACCCTTGGAAATTCCTGAGCTCAGGTAAAAGGAGCCCTCTGATATCAATGGTCATGGGTTACTCATTCCTCCCAGTGTGGGCCAGGAAACTCTCCAGTCACATCATCTAAACCACCTCTCTCATCAGACAGTGCCTTGTAATAAAGCTTTGAGCTCTGTGAGAATGAGGTTGGATCTGAGAAACCCAAAGATGTCCTTTTAGAGGGTTCGAGGAGAGTGAATGTGAAGAGTTAGTAAACTTCCCAGTTTAACAAGTAATTATACAGTGAATATGTGAGCTAAGGGACTTACACAAGACTGTCTACCTTACTTTCAAGTTTTAAAATTGTTTCTATAAAGAGTGTAGGAACAACTTTAGTGTCAAAGACCCGCTCCCCTGGCCTGACCAGCCTGGGACTGGCCACGTGATATTGGTAAGTCACGGATTTCTTTCTCAGTTTCCTCATTTACAAAATAGGGTCTCATGATCTAGATGGATGGTACAAACACCTAGCATGGAAAGTGATAGCCATGGGTACTTTATAGTTGCTATTTCTCTTCTTTCCATTAAAAGGAGAGAGAGGTTCAACTTTAACGTGTTCCATCTTTTAAAAACAAAATCTTTGCCTGAGGGTGGAGATTTTTAAGGACTGTTTCTGGTCCCTCCTTTCTTCCACAGTCACTCATGAATACGAGAATGAGTTCTGTGGGTCCAGAATGATGCTCACAGTTATTTCCCTGAAATCCTACCTGACATGCTTGACACACCTAGGACTCACCTAGTTAGTTTATGCTATGTTGCAAAGACTGATTTATGGGATGTAATTTCAGACCAGTAAAAGTAGTCATGGTTCCCTTCTGCTGCTGTGGATTTAAGCTTCTAGTCCTATAACATAACATCAGGAAAGAATAGCCAATCTAACTGGCATGGGGTTTGCTCTCTCTCTCTCTCACCTGGATTTGGGTTCAAAGTCTGAGTTAGAATACAAAGAGACTTACTTGAAATTTGTCACCAAGTTGGTAAGAATACCAATGAGGCAGACAGGGTTTTAGTGATTTTCCATACCTAGTAAACCTAGGTATGGAAACCTGTGCTTTGCTTTGTTATTTAAAGAACAATAACAACAACTGAAATAAAAAGGTGAGTTTTACAACAAACTGGCATTTGGACAACAATGTATCCCAGTTTAAATGGATGAAGTGGCATTTGCCTCTTATTTTGTGGGTCAGAAAAAGATACTTGGCTCACAGCTCAGGATGGACAAGGTACAGGGTAATCACAGTAGATATTATCCCAGGAGGGAAGTTAAGAAATACAGAAGGAACCTCAATTTCCCCAAGGTTCTTGGTAGTTAGTATGAGAGAGAGCAAGAGAGTGAGAGAACAAGTGAGAGAGAGAGGGAGAGGGAGAGAGAGAGTGCACCCATGAGAGAGAGCAAGAGCGAGAGAGTGAGAGAGCCAGTGCAAGAGAGAGAAAAAGAGAGAGGGGGGGGTGAACAACCCTGGGAATAAAAGAGTCAGTCAGTAAGCATTTAAGACAGACACAGTGTGTCAAATGCAATTTGTATCAAATCTCTCTTCAACCTTTGTGACAACCTTCTCCCTCACAGTCAGATATCTGAGATTTGTTATCTTCCAAAAATGTCATGGTCTGACTCCGATTAAATATCAAGCATGTATGTAAGAAATGGAAGCACTCTTTTATAAGCAAGTTTGTGATCTTGAAGACTCAGAGGTAAAGGTGAGAGAACACAGCTCTACTCCATACCAGCCCCTTGCATGTCCCCTGAAGGCATAAGGTCAATTCTATGTTAGTGCCTTTGTTCTTGCTGTACCTCTGCCTGGAACACTGTTTCTCAAGCTCTCTGCACTCCCAGTTTCTTTAGTCAATTCAAATATTTGCTCAAACACTCTCTCCTTTATGAAGATATATTTGATTTCACTATCTAAATTAGTACCTCTCCATCTACACCTGTGCATGGCTCAAAATCTAACATTCCACTTTTATCCAGTTGTGTGGGGCTGGGATCCCACTAGAGCAATGCCTCTAGAGAGTGGGATAGTACTCTGTTATTGTTGGAATAATGCCTGACATGTAGTAGCACAGCAAAAAAACATGTTTTTAAATAAATGTGTGATCTTTGTCAAATCAAAAGACGTTTTTCTCATCCATACAATGAAATGATGATACTTAACATCAAAGTTTTACAAGAGTTTAAAAAATTAATAACTACTTTACAAATGATAAAATGCAATGAAATATTAGTGATGGCAGTATGATCTTTATTACTAACCAGTTCTTCTATTGGCATCCTAAATAATTTTTGAAACTTTCACTTGATTGATAAACTTGTCCAAGATTGGGTGAACTCTTTGAAATCAGTAGTCATAGCTCATTTTTCAGAAAGTTTGACCAGACAAACACAATAAATTCTTATTAAATGAACAGATGGACAAACAGAGGGAGTAAAGAAAATGCCTGGGTCGGATATGAAGCAAAGAAAATGGGACACAATTTATAGTTTTGACCACGAAGCTGGGAATGAATGCACAGTAGTTATAATGACACAGCACTTCACCCAGACACCCCAAGCCAGGGTGCCCGAGCACACCACTAAGCGGGTCAAGCAGAATCATTGATTAAAAGTCAGTACAATTATCATAATTAATGTTCATAAATAGGAAGTCAAAACTACTTCGTGAATCTACTTGGTAAAATGACAACAGATAAAAAGCTTAGGGAGAGGCAGGTATTTTTGTTCCCTGGAATTTTGTCCCCCAAAGACATAGGTGAAGGAGGGAAGAAGCTATTAGAACAAGGTTTAGCAAAGTGCGGTCATTCTGACAGTGGATTCAGCCTGGGATAGAAACTGGGCACATCTCTGAAACCAGGTTTTCTTCTCACAGTTCATGAAATCCATCATAAATAGAGGAGACCCACTCTGTGAGTCTGTCTCCTGAAGACAGTCTTGATCAGAAGTAACCGAATGCTTATCTAGACATACAAAGGACCTTAGGGAAAGAAGAAATCTTAGGCTTTTACAACTCAACCTTGCCACTTATCAGAAAGAGAGGTTGGAGCTGAGGTCTCTGGGTGATTTTGCCTATTGCCACATAAGTAGTTAATGTCGCATGAGAGCCCAGATTGAGGTTGTCCAAGTCCTTCCCCAGTGCTCTGTCCATGCTATTACCACACTGTTAGTATTAAGCAGTGCCCAAATCAGTAAGACCTTTTAAAAGTTCCCATGGAGCAGAAAGGACAGCATAAAATGTCAAGCAAAGAATTAAAATAGAGACCTTAACCTTGCTCTAGAGTTGTGTTGGCAGAATCTGAGAAATTTAAATCATCAGGAAGAATGTCTCAGATACACAAAAATCTCAGTGTTCTTCCAATTATTTAGAATTTATTTGTGAGCCAGAAGGCCCCTCAACAATCATTAAGTACAATTGCCTAATTTAAAAGATGATGAGGAGTTAACGACGCCCATCCCAAAGTCCTGAGAGCGGACTGAGGCTCTCGCGGACAAAAGAGGCAGCTGCAAAGGGGACTCCGACCCTGCTGAGAGAAGCAGGTAGCCCACCCGCACCACCTGAGACAGGTAGGATACGCTCCCTACCTGGAGCAGACTGTGGCGTCTCCCGGCTGTTGTCACGGAAACAGCCTGGGAAGGAGGCAGCCT
>PVHY01011935.1:0-46397 GCA_004024945.1 Uropsilus gracilis
ATCAGAAATTTAGTACATGCCAGTAAATATTTAGTAATTCAGATAGTAATATCCATAGCCTGATTTCTAACCATAATCATTCACCACTCTTGGTTGTTTGATTAATGGGTTTTGGTAGGGAATTCCTCTCACTTTCTTTTCCCTTTATTATCAGTCATTTAATGACTTAACACAATGCTCTTTATTACACCAATTATTTTACTTGGGAGCCCTAGAAATAACATCACACACAATCAAAATAAATACCTTTATTTTCTTCATATTGCTTCTAAAGTAAACTCATGAGCCTCAAAATTACAGTGATCTATGTAGCTTTAAATAAAACTGATGGAGGTGTGTCTGAATATTTACTCTAAAACAAGAATTTATCATAGTTGCAGAAATGTGCTGAGGTGTTTGTTCATACTGTAAACACTGCCTATTTTGAATTAAAAAAAATAAAGGCTCATTGAACAATCTTGTTTGGAACTTCCTATGCAGTTGAATTTCACCTTTGAAAATAAATGTGAAAGGCTACTGCTGTCAAGGAAAATGAAATGTAGAACATATCTGCCATATAGATTTTGTGTAGGATCATAAAATATTGAATTGTAAAATTTTAAAACAGATTTATGAGAGAAATGTGTCCATGTAATTCAATTGCACTGAATATCTTAAAAACTTGCTGAGATTTTGAAGTTTGTAGTTTTAAGAAGTGATAGACTAGCAATAGAAATGATTACCAAGATTTCACTTTATTGCATGCTGAACATTGTTTGCTGACTGAAATGTCTTAACACAGGTGACTGATTTTTACCACCAAGCATTTTCTCTACAATGATCTCCTGTAATAATAAAAGAATTGAAAAGTTAGAATCCTGAAAACACTAAAGGGAAGTACATATTTAATGTTGCTTAATATTTTCATTTAAAATTATTCAAGTAATACATGAGAATATTAGTAAAATAAAATTATAATAATTCAATAATCATGAACAGTCTCTATTCTAAGCCAATGTTCAGAGGTAAACAATGCTAAAAATTGTTTCATGCAATTAGACTTTGCTGTTGTATTTGTAAATAACAAATATCTATATTTTGTATTGTATATAGTACATGTATAAACATAAATGAATAGATAATATGTCAGTACCATATAGTATATATTTATGGATAAAATTTTTATGTTTCACATTTATATGATCATATATGTTTACCATTTGGAAATTTCAATTTCAAAAATATTTTAATCCATATGAAACATACATGTAGAAATTGTAACAAGTCAACTCAGTGTTTGTGTAACCACCACCCAACTTAAGATATAAAATATTACCAGTAGGCAAGAAGATCCTATTCAAGTCCTTTTATCAGTGAACCCATATGCCCTTCTTTTTAAATTTAAGTAAGATTAGGACTTCTTATCTATACAATAGATAAGACCTGCAAATATTATTAACTTAAATAGATGGTTCAGGGTTTGATTATATTTATAAACATTATGAACATGAGATTAGGTCTCATTTTTTTGTATTCTCATTAGTACCTATTGTTTAAAATTAGAATTATCTATTCATTATGTAGTTGATGAACTATGAACTGAAAGAACAATGTTATAAATATTGTTGGCTATATTTTTGTTATACGCAGGTTTGTGTTTTGGTTGGTATAAATAAAATTGCTGAGTTATATTATGTACATATGTTCACTGTTAGTAGATAATGTCTAAGAGCTTTTGAACTTCTATCAGGAACCAGGAGATATCCTAGTTCTTTTAAATCCATTCATTCTCATTTGTCTCTAATAGCTCATAATTTTGGTTCTCAGTTTAATTCCTTATGGAAACAAACATTTTCTTAAGATATTAAGCTTTTAAAAATATATTTATTAACAAGAGAGTGTTTTTTTTTTATTGTTAGTTTTTTGTTTGTGTGTGGGGGGGTGTATGTATGTGTGTGTGTGTGTGTGTGTGTGTGTGTGTGTGTGTGTTTTAGTGATGCCAATATAAGGATGGTGCAGTAAGCACTATCACCTTACATAGGCTGAGAAGTATGGATAAAATCACAAAATTAAATGTCTACTAAATGTGGTTGACATCCCTAATCTCAAATTTGTTTTTTAAAACAAACTAAAATGATGAAGTCTCCTAATTTCTGTAAAGGTATTCTACAAATGCAACTTAAGTTGAAAATGCTTCTTTATTTTTGAAGAATCGCTAGGACTTGTAATCCTTAACTATCCGATTTGAAGAGTTTTCTGGCATGTTACACTTTAAACAACCCATATCAAAATTGATGACCTCTGTACTTTCCTAACTTCATAATCCTGTAACTCTTTGTTCTCAGAGTTACTTAACATGCCACATAGTCAATAGATAAGTTTATTGGGATTGTATAATCCATATATACATGACCATTTATACTTGTCATAAATATACAAAGAGAAATGGTTTGAGAGACAAATATCCCAAATGTTCTTTAGCTAGTAGATTGAAAAAATTTCTTTTAATACATATCTCAGATTGTTGTCTATGTAATCTTAACATTTTTCACAATGCTAATTTTTCTTTTCTTATATCAGCCTTTTATATTATCACAGTGATAAAACTATATTCTGTATTATTCTCATTTTATTCTTGTATTCATAGTTTATAAATTAAGATGCATCATCATTAACCATCTTCTTGATGGAATATTTTGCTCACTAACTACATATTATTTTATAAAAAATGTCTTACTTAAGAACTTGCAAAATATTTTCAAACCACTCACAAAATTTCTTCTCCATAAATGTTTTAATGTCTTCTCCTTCTTTAGCTATTAACCTTCCTCAACAATATCTTTGAATTATAAATTATTCATATATATGTATAGATAGATAGTGGTGTGTATTTTCATTTCTTTGTACCAGATATTCTCTTGTTCTCTGGTTACCTGCCTACCTTTCTGACTTTATCTTAACAATCCGATTCCCAGCTAAGCTTCGTTGCCCTGAGAGCTTTGCATTACTTCTTTCTGTTTCTTTAATCAGCTAGAGTAAAGCAATCAAAATCAGTGCGATTGCCCTCTCTCTTCCTGCATTCCTGTCAGAGATAAGTGCATCACCCTAGAATTCTAGAAAGTTAGTGTTTAAATGCATTTTGAGGTAACTATTTTAGTAGTTCAAATTTTAAAAGTTTGATGTTTTTATTTATGCTTTATTCTCTCCCAATATCTCCAAATTTCCTAGGTAGTTTAATTTGAAAAGTTTGTGAACACTGGTTATTCAGACCTATCCTACTGACATGAAATTGCATATCTTTGTAAAACTAACTTAAATGATTAAAAATAATATTGAGCATAATAATATTGTTCATATAAATGTGATATTTAGAATTGAACATTGAACATAATTATACATACGCATTATACATTTATATGTTATTGAGAATTTATGTTATTGAGAATTTATGAAATTATATGTTATTGAGAATTTATATGTTATATTGAGAATTGAACATAATTATACATACGCATTATACATTTATATGTTATTAAATTGAATGTCAAAAAGCATATATCTGGTAGGTTCTGACACTAGTTGATGTACTTTCTAGTACAGGAAGCTGGTTAGAGGAAAAAGTGATAATAGAATCTTTAGAGTCTTGATGTTGCTAAATTTCTTTTTTCAAGGTTAGGAATTTTAAAGCTTTTTTATTACAATCACTAATAAGTTGGAAAATATTAACAGCTATTGAATGTCTATTATGTAATATTACTTAGTTGTTTTTCTCTAGGAAAATTTATATGCACACATAGTTTGCAAGCATGTGCTAAGAGCAACATGCAAGCCAAATGATAATACTTAAATTTTGTACACATGTTTTAGGCAATTTGATCTGCTATAGCAGAAGTGTCATAGACTGGTTGGCTTACATGGCATTTATTTTTACAATTTTGGAAACTGGGAAGTGCAAGGGTAAGGTGCCAGTGGATGTGGGAGCTCTTGAGAGCCCACCTCTTACTTGCAGAGAACTTTCTTTTTGTACTTTTTCAGGGTGGAGAGTGAGAGAACTCTATAGGTTTCATTTTTAAGGACAGTGATCACATTCATGAGGGGTGTCACCATCATTCATCTAATTACCTTTCAATGGTAGTTATTTTCAACTGCACATTTGAATTTTGGGAAACAGACATGTATTTCATTTTATTAAATAACAGGAATAGATTATTTTCAAGGTTCAAATTCATTAATTTAATCAAATAAAATAAATATGTTGTTTTCATCATTAATTTAATCAAGTCAAATATCTTGTTGGAAAGTTTCTGACTATTCCACTTGCCTTTTCCTAAATATTTCACAAAGTGCCTTTGTATTTTCTAACTTTTTGTTCCCCTAAATTGTCTTGGTAATACATGTGAATGATTTGTTTTCTCTATCCATCAACAATGGTCCAAAAAGTAATAACAGAAAATACCTCACTTCTTATTGATGGTTTATTTTTTCCAATTTATCTGCTTTAGATGCTCCTCTGACAGCCTTGTGATAAAATAGCATCAGTGAAAAACTGAAAAATAGATTTATTGATGGAAAATGTTAATAGATACATAGAAATAAATACAAATAAGTTGCTGTTCAACAAGGTTGCTAATTAAATTGAAAGGGTATTTTCAGAAAGATAATGAGTGCAGAAAATGAGGCTGCTAAATACCTTAACACAATTCTATCTCCTGTGAGTTAATTCCTGCTGAAGGATACATCTGATTTCTTCTTAGGCTGGCCAGACAAACACATTAATATCACATAGGTTAGTAGGGAAAAATGACACATTTAATTATATATATATATGAAACATTTTAAATAGCTGTCAATTCTAAAGTAAACAAGATAAACTGAGGATTTTAATTCTTCAGTTAATGAATATGATCGTAACGTGGGGTAAAGGAGGGAGGAGGGAGTAAAGGCAATTTTACACATCTGCTCTAACTATATAACCTCAAGATTTGGGTCTAGTAGACTGAACTCAAAAATGAAAATAATTCTTATTTTTCACTCAGGAAGAGTATTATGTTAACAGAAAGAGAGTTAGAACTGTGTCATCTGAAATACTAGCACTGTAAGCCAAATGTATTTAAAGAATGAGAAAGGTATTGAACTGAGAGTACTTAGAAATAAAAAATGAAAGTGTAGCCCAAAGCATAGCTTCCTAGCTAAGTAGCCTGAATGAATGTGTATGGTCAATGTACAATTAGTAGAGATGATCCAGAGCATCAACAGTAGAGAGTAGTGCCATGAGCTGTTAATGGTCTCCAATAAGTGAATGCCTCTTGCAACTTGTTTCTTTATAGAACTGGCCTTTTCTAATCAGTCTGTGGTTATGACTCCAGAAATATTTTGGAATGTTGTCATTCTTGGCCTCTTGTGAATAATTCTCTCTCTGTTCCTGGTACAGGGAAGAAAATTAAAAGGTTTTTTGAAAAGAAAAAAAAAAAACATTATAACTAATCTGCTCTTGGCTGAACAAATTGCTTAGCTGTTGAATTATACCGAGAGTGTTTTAATCATGGATGTAACATAGGGTACAATAGAGATGTGTGAAAAACGTATTTTGATAATATTGACAATGCAACTGATTTGCATGCTAACTTGAAATGATAATCCTTAGTGCACTGTGTTCTCTAAAATATAGAACACTCTCCAAATTACATGAGATTATGGATTTAAAAAATACTTTATCCTATTTGTATTTCATGAAATAATGTCCATAATAAAAAGCACATAATAGACCAAATATAAAATATGAAAAATAAGAAATTAAGATTTTTTAAGGCTATCACTGTGGGGTGTTTGTGGTACAAATGGCATTATTAATAAACTATGAGCATCAGGAGTTGCAAAAAGCTTAAAAGGCAAAGCTCACAAATTTAATTACAATGAAAAAATATATAGAAATGCAAATTATATGAAAGAAAATAAAATAGATGGTGAAAATAATCGTGCAGTGTTAAGTCTACCTAAACAATAATACAAAATATTAGACAACTGACCCAGACTGAGGCAGATTATAGGGGAAAATAAATACTGATTTGTTCTCAGTATTTGCTTGAAGCTCTGATTTATTACCAAGGTTTTAGACAAGCTGATCCATTTCACTACATGAGGAAAAAGCAGGTGCTTTAAATTAAGAGACTATTAAATATTTAAAAACATGGTTCTTAGTGTAATTTAATCAAAGAATTTTGTTAATTGCTACAATTATTATCTCTTGGTGGAGTCTATTTGCTCCACTGACATATTGCCAATAGTTGAATACAGCAAGTTCCATGTTTTTGAGAAGCAAGCTTCGTGTAGGTGACCTAGAAGTGAAGCTGAATGTCCTTCTACTAGTCTTCTAAATGTCTGTTCACCTGCCTGAAAGGTTTGTAATATCAAAAGATTGATAGATGTGTGTACACCTATGTTTACTTTTCTCTCCCTGGGCTTTTGTATGTGCAGAGGTTGTGACAAACATTTTGAAAGAAAACTGTTTTCATTGAACTTGGAAGAAAAAAAGAAACCCTGTCAACTCTAATAAAAGTCAGTTCATACAAACAGCATACTGAAATAGGTAAATTGCATGTTGTGTAAAATCTCATTTTTTGAAGATTTTTATTGCTTTTAGTATTGTAACAAGACAAAAGCTGAAATGCCAATTTGTTGTCATTAACCAATAATCCTTATATGAACTAAATTTGTGAAATACTATGAAATACCAAAAGCTGGTCTTTTCCATTCACTTTGCTTCAGAATTTTTTAATTAAATGTTTACCTATATTTATCAAAGTATAATTATGTTAGCACAGATTTTATTTTTAACAAAGTTTTCTTTGGAAGGAATTTTTTAATATATTAGGGATTTTCCCAATGTAGAATCGTTCTTTTTGCAAAAAAACATTTCTATGTATGAAGAAAAAGAAGCAGCTTGTTTCAAGTACAGCCAAGGTTCTAAGACCAAATCTAGAAATTCTAAACCAAATATATAGACTCCACACTGATGGTAACAAACAGCAATGCTCTACCCTGAAAGTTAACAAATCATTATTCTGTTTATTTGTGAACAAGCATTTCAGATCTACAGCATCACCATCTAGGGTATTAAATATAAAAACTAGCCAGGTGCTTTACGACTTTCTTAATGAATTCTGACTTAAAAGATAAAGCTAACTATAATAGTCCAGGAGTAGTTTATACTTCTATAGATCTATACTTGCAGAAATGTGCAAGCAGCTCTCATCAACTAATGTGTTCTTGCTTTATCATTCTTCCATGGTGTTTCCGTCCATCCTACTCCAGTCTTGGTTCCAGTAACTTCTAACAATCTTGTCTTTATTTTATATTGCAAGCATTGTCAAGTTTTATGTTTCTCTTGTATTTATTACAAACTTCAAAGTTTACAGACACCTAGAAGGTATCCATCAAACACCTAGTTAGTATGCATAATTCAGTTATTGCAATAGTGTTGTATGAACAAGGAGCATATATATATATATTTGAATTAGAATTTTCAAATTCTCTAGGTAGATCCCTAGGAGCGGAATTGCTGGCTCCCTGTCAGATCTATTTCTAATACTTTGAGAAGCCCAATTCTATTCTCCATACTGCCAGAACTGGTAAATATTTCCTCCAACCATTTATGAGGATTATTATTTTGCTACACACTTGACAATAATTACTGTTTCTGCTCTTTTTGATATGAGCCATCCTCACAGTGCTATGAAATCTCACCATGGCTTTGATTAGTGGTTCCCTGATTGAAAATAGTGAAAGCATTTTTAAGTGCCTGTTATTCATCTGTATATCTTCTTTGGACAAGTTTTTATCCAAAGTTTTTGTTTCTTCTGCCCATTTTTTTTCCACTGGGTTGTTTTCTTATTGTTTTCTTATTTCTTATTGTTGTGTGTTCTTTGTAGGTTTTGAATATTAACCCCTTGTCAGATGTCTGATATGCGACAATTTCTCCCTGTCAGTCTAGTCTTTTTGTGTTTTTTGTTTGTTTGTTTGTTTGAAAGTTTCTTTTGCTATGCAGAGGTTTCTAGTTTGGTGTAGCCCAACTCATTTATTTTGGCTTTATTTTCTTGCTCTTCGAGTCAAGTCCCAAAAGACATCACTGTTATGGATTATTTTGCCTCTGCTTTTCCCTGTGTAGTTTGTGGTTTCATTTCTTACATTCAAATATTTCAGTGTGCTGTATATATATATATATATTTTTTTTTTGGCTTACCCATTTTGCTGTTTTAGATGTTCCTATTTTTCTAAAACAGCCTACAGTAGTAACTTTTAATTTTTTTTTTGTGCCTAGTACATAGTCTTGTGTGGCTTTAGATTTTTTACCTTTTTTGGATGACATAACTCAAAGAAACCTGAACTTGCACTGCAAGTTTGAGGTGATGGAGGGGCCTAAAGGAATCTAGAAGTGGGTGGGAAATGTGCTGGTGTTGAGGGCTGGCTCATATTTGTGACATCACAAATATTTCCTCATTTCTGGCAACCCTGGTCCAAGATTGCAGTGTATTTCACAAGGTCAGTACCAGTGTCTAGTCTTGGGGTTGGGGGGAAGAGGGAGAGTTCAAATATCTGTACTCTCCTTATTCTCTTTTGTGGATACCTGATCTGCAGGTGACATCCCACCTCCTCTATCCATTTCCCCTTGGTCAAGGATGGATGTGTCCATACCGTTCAGTTCTTCTATACCCAGGGTCATAATTTGAGTGCAATACTGCAATTTGCATGGCAGCCTCCCCTCCCTAGACCATAATTTTCAATTGTTTCTCTCTACCCACTTCTTATTTATGAGACTTGAATATTCTCCACGTCCCCATGATCAGTCTATCCTAGTCTCACATCCAAAATGTGTTCCAGTTTTGCACTAAATCACAAGAACCCTGAGTGTAATGTATGAGAGGCTATCTTTTATATGATCAACTCAAGAGGCAAGCACAAACCTCCTCTGAGGCCATGTTGACCAGTATCATGCCTCCTTATGTTGTATGTGAGTTTGTCTTTCACTATGTCTAAACAATGACAAATGTTATAAAAGAAAACAAAAAAAAATCAGTATGTTCAAATTCATTTTTTATTTTGAACAACTGTCACATTTGCTTTAGTTAGACTAAATATTTGTAATACTGTAGACTTACTTTATACACTTAGTTTGATATATGCATGCAAACATATAAGTCTGTGTGATTCCCCATTGAATCCAGAACGTAGAATATTTTTATTCTGTTGAAAATCATATAAAATATTTTATTGACTAATCTCCTCTTTAAAGTGTTTCTAGCTACAATATTCATAGGATCTGAAATATTCTTAGTTAAAATGTTGAGAAACTTTTTTAAGTGTGTACTTTAAAAAGTCATATTTCAAGACTATGCTTTTTGACAGCTGTGAAATAACAATGTAATTGTATCATAACTGTGAAATATGACTTCTTCTTGCTTGTAGAAACTGGATATTTTGCCAATTCTAACATATATACAACAGCTCCAAGGCATCCCATATTTCCTGATTAATTAAGTTCTGCTATCCATTTTTGGCAGATTCATTGCCACCTCTCCAAGAGTTGAGATAAGCAGATTAAATATATAAAACAATGGTAGCTTGAAAAAGGCAAGTATACTTCCTTTTGTGATTGTGTAATAGGAGAAATTATATATAGAAAAAAGTAAGCTAAATTGTTTTGCAATAATAACACATTTAGATAATTATCTTTTTTCTATTGACAGTTATAGAAGGCAGAAATTGCAAACAAATTAGTAAAATCATTTTCAAATTTTAATTAAAAGTCTTTTAATTAGGCCTAAATGGTAATTTAGATATATAACATTAGAAATTTAAATTATAAACATATGTACCTTTTTACTGTGAAAAAGAAATTATGTGATTGGTTCTTATAAGGAAAAATAAACATTAGATCAAATCATACAGTAATAGTTTGGTCATGTTATAAAAGATGTGCAGATGCATTTGTTAATTTTTTAATTCATTTGATAAGCACTCTTTGGAGAGGAAAACAATAGTTTAGCAATTTCTATAGTTATATAATATCTTTTAGAATTTTAGCAAAATGAATGATTATTGGGAGCAGAATTTGCTTGTAATTAATACTTCTTTAAAAATTTTAATTTCCCCCTTGGTAAAATACAGCATATCTACCATTTTTGTATGTTATTTGCCTTTAGAATGTAATAGCGAGTACTCCTTTTTTATCTCAAAAAGTAAGAGATTAGATAATACATAGCAATTATCCATGGTGCATGAAGTACAAAAGAATATGTAGCCAACTGGGAGAAATGATAGTTAAGCCAATCATTCCTTAATTATTAATCATTAATTAACCTAATGATAGGTAAGCCACTCACTTCACAAAATAAGTGTATGTGTAATTAAACTGGGTTGAAGAAAATGAAAATTAATGGGAGCATTCTCGCCATAAACAATGGCATGATAAATGAATGCAAATTGGTATAGAATAATGCTTTCAGGTAACTGTAAGTTCTCCAGGGTTTCTAGACTCTCTAATGTGATATATGGAGAAGTGAAAAGTGAGGTTTTTTGAAGAATAGGTAGAAGTCTCAATCACCATTACTGTCCATTCCAGAATCAACAATGCGAAGAAAATACCCCACCTCTCTATCCATTTTAGCAAGGATTTTGCATACTTTTTCAAGTAAAGAATACTATATTGTTATCTGATTGTTCATTATAATTTTCATCACTTTATTATCATGGGCCGACAATGATTTTTTAAATTTACATGTTATTTCTTTTGCATGCACTTCTTTGTCAAGTCATTTTAGCTTTCTTTCATTGGCATTGCTTTTCTTGTTTTGCTTTCAGTTCTAAATTTTTTATCATAACAATTTCAAGTGCTTGTGACTTATTGTATAATAGTAGACAAAAGCAAGAACTTTTAATATAAAAATAAAAATACTTTTAATATAAAAATTAAAGACTGTGGAAAAATATTTGAGACAAATGAAAGAAAACCTCTCACCAAGTTCAACTTCTAATGTTTCTTTGATTTTCATCAATATTTGAAAACTTAAAGCACATACAAATATTGCTCACATCTGATATTCCCCCATTGTGCTGGTACTATAACTCAAGTTGTTACTTTTTGCCCCCCCCCCAGTTGTTTATTTCAGATATTGCATTAAATTGTGACAGAGCAAATATAATTTTCTGCTAAATAAAGATTGGTCAGAAGTTTTGATAGATATGTATACACTGTAATATAGAGAACTTTTTGAAATATTAAAAAGTCAAATTCTGTTCACTCTTTTAAGCATTATATCATTAGATCTTTTGCACAGAAATCTCTTAGACTTTGCTTGATAAATCTTTTTTGGGTCTCTTTCTGTTATTTACTTTACCATATTGTAAGATGAATAGGTGTCATATTTATTTTCCTTATCAGATTATTAATTCACTGAAAGCAGGAACTGTCTTATTTTTCATTTTATTTCCAGCTTTTGTCATAGTGAATCATAGAAGACATATTAACTTCAAAATGTGTTTCCTGAACTGAAAGTAGGATGCATGGTAAAATATTGACGGTTTGTGGATACTGAACATGTGTCATGATTCTTAATCTACTTTACTAAACTTTGATATCAGGCAGCAATGATGGATTAAGAAAGAGTACCTAAGCAGAAGTGAGAAGGATGAGTTATGTCAAGTAAAACAACTTCATTCTGCTTCAAAGGTTAGTCCTATCTTTAGTTTCACCTTTATATTTTTCCCTTAAATTTATTGCTTGCTTAATAGATAATGCAGATATTAATAACATTCATTTAGCATAATCAAAGCACCAGAATTCAGAGTTTTCTGAGAACTGGAAATATAGTTATTCATAGAAACCTTTTTATTTTAAAATGTCACATATTATTGTAAATTTTGCTAAAGAAATGAAAGATACAAACATCAGTGAAACAGATATTTGCTGTGTTTATTTTTCCTCAAAAGACTGAATTTAATTTCAATATGTCATATATCCTTTATTTAAAGGATACTCATTTAATGTCTGGCTATCTTAGATACCCAGAAGAGACCATTTTATTTGTTTGTTTGTTTGTTTGTTTGTTTTCTTCTACCATCATCTCTAGTTCCTTGCCCTTTCCCCTCCCTCTTAAACCCATAATCTTCATGGTTTTTATTGAGATCTACTGTTTTGTATTTGATGTTATGTAAATGGCAAGTATTAATTTTTATCATTCTAAAGTTTGTTGACTACACATCATTCTCTTGAGCTGCCTCCATTTTGTTGAAAGTGACTAGAAGTTATCCCTTCTCTTGACTTCTGTGTACATACTTGTGTGGATATACATCTTGATCCAACTGGCTACTGTGTATGTATCAGCTGTCTCTGTGTTCATTTTGTTGTAAAGAAAAAAGAAAGTTGCTGTGAAAATTGTGGGACATACGGTTTTTATGTTGATTGTTTCATGTTCTTTGTGTTTATATGCAAACACAGGATTGCTGCATCACCCAAATTGACATTTTTAGTTTGTGTTTTTTTTAAGATATTTCCACATTGTTTTCCATAGGAATCACACAATTTATACTTCCACCAACAGTGAGAGCAGTAGGTTTCCTTTATATTTGTATTGTTTCCAATAATTGTTGTTGGAGTTCTTTTAAAAGTATCCCATTGAGGACATCCTTCGATAGCTTGGTTGGTAGAGTGGAGGGCTGTAAAAGTGTCCCATTCTCATGGGTGTGAGATGGTATCTCACTGTGTTTTTAACCTGTGATGTTAAGGGGAAAAGCAGCCATGTGTTGGTCCGGAAAGTACAAGGGGATTCTCTGTGCTTTTTTTCTCAACTGTATTGTGATCTTTTTATATGTACTTTAAAAAGTAATGTCCATAAAAACAGCAGCAAGAAGACAAATGAAAAGACTAATGAATTTGACTACCTAAAAGTTCTGTGATGGCAGACAAATACAAAAGGTATATATAATTTGAGCTGCATTCTAAAGTATAATCAAAAGTAGTAATGATGCCATGTAGTGTTCTATGTATCCACACTTCAGTTTATGGAAGTCATAATATTGGTAAAGCTCTTATATTTTCCATAAAACACATCACCTTCCCTCTCCGATGGAAACAACTGCTATTTGGAATTTGTTTTCATTACAATATTAACAAAATTCATTTTTTCCTAAAAATAATATTTTGTTTGAGTTAAACTTACAAAATTACTAAATAAAATCATATTAAATGTAGAAAATAAAAATGGATTTGTAAAACCATTTATACTCCAAGAGTAGTAGGAATTTCAATTATAATATTGATACTTTTTAAGAATAGCTAAATTGTATACATTTCCAGTGAAAAGAGGAAAAAAACCTAAAAACTTCATTTTCTTCAGTTATTACTTGTTCTTTATAAATTAGTCATTCAAAGTGAATTAATATCTCTCTGGTTGTAAAGCATCATATGCTTTCCAAAAAGTAGATGATGAGTCTTATAACCCACAAAAGACTAAGAAATGTAGTGTGTTTACTATTGAAATATATTATAAATCATTTATTACTGGATGGTAATAGGCAGCTTTTTAAATGGAGAAATAACCAAAATCTAATTTGTATGCTCTGTCATTTTATGTAGAAGAAATTTGTACAGAAATCATGTATCAGACTGGTCATAAAGTAGATAGAGATTTGATGTCAAGAGATTTGCTTTATCTAATGTTATACATTCTTTGCCTTTCCAACAGTCCTGATAGTTGTTTGCTTTTATTATGTAACATTCCAAAAAGGACAGTGAACATTAAAAACATCATATTTTTTTTTTTGAAGTGGGCATTGAATGGTAATCTGCACAGCTGTGTTATCTGAATGAGTTGATAGGGATTAGAGTTATGAAATTCTCAATTAGAGGGGCAAGCTACTTATGTTCTGTTTTAGCTCCTAAAGGAAACCACATAAGCCAAATGAGGTCTCAGATGTTTGATACTTTATGTGTGTAATTCAATGCTAATCACCGAAGGGTAATAGAAGTATGACATCTATATTTTGTTATTTTATAGATTTGCATACAATCTGCCATTTAAGATGCATATATATAAAATAATTGCTTAAATTTTAAATACAGAAATGGAATTTCTCAGTGTTTATGCTGCACCAGTCCCAGTGGTGCATAACTAAGGCAATTGGAACTATAGTAAACTTCAGAGTTCATATTTCACTACAGTTAGTATATTGCTCACTGTGGTGGTTACACTTGCACATCTTATACCTCACAAAAATGATTTCAGGAAATTCTCTCTAGACAAACAAGGTGAGAAAACTAAATTGATCAAAATTGGCATGATTTTGTATATTTTGTCAGCACTTCCCATAATGCAATGTTGCTGAACTGTGCTCAGGAAAGAATTCCTGGGTGGCCAACACTTCTGAAAGCACTTATCACTGGAGGATCATTACATGATAGGTACTCTTCCTGCATGAATTGACTTAATAGTGCAAGACTGGTAATTCCTTCATGTAGCAATTAGTAAGTATAACTTGGATGGTGAGATTCAAATGGAAAATTTGAAATGGAAAAGTGAGAGTCAGCTTTACAAATGAGCTTATACAAAAACTCAATGACTAGAAATATCCTTGATTGATCAACAGATGATTATCAACAACTTTGATAGATAATAATGATGGCTTTGTAGATAATATCTATTCAGTAAAAGTCAGTGATTATGTGTGGTTGTAAAAATTGGTGTTTACTAAATGATTAGGAAAGTTTATCATAGTTTAGATATGGAAAATTTAACAGCATGGTAATCTCATTCCTTACAGAGATCACAGTATGTGGCAAAAAGAGTAAGAAGTCAGGTATACAAGTTTTCCATTTTGTACATCAAATATTTATATCCAGAAGCATCCAGTCTTTTAACTGTAGATGCCATATTGAAAATTCAACGATATAATCAGTTTTAAGCCAATAACACCTTTTGGAGATTGACAAGTATTTTAACTATTTTTCAGGATTCAGAATATTCTTTGAAACAGTAGCCCCTAATCAAAATAAATGGACCAGAATCCATATAGTAACATTTCTTAGCATCACACTTAATAGTTCATAAATTTTTACTTCCTGTGCTATGTCTACAACTTAACTAATGGCCTAAAAAGAATTCTCAAGTGAGAAATACCTACCTTAAACCTGCTAGAATAAGAGTTGAAGGGAAAGAAGTTGAGAAAGTAAGTGATATATGCTTTCTAGGGTCCTGTGACATTTGCAAGTATGAGTAATGGAGTTTTTCTTATTTGCTGAGTGAAATAACTTTCCTATTTTACTCAATTTTGGAAATAAAATGATGTATTTTTTTCTTGCTTCATGATATAATACTGGGGAAGTGTTATATTTTCTTTTGTGTCTAAAGGTTTATGATAAGACTTGACAATGCTTAGCTCTCCTGGATACTCCAAAGATCTACTAGACACCTCTGAATACTCTAGCTGGGTGTGACTTCCACTTATCATGTGTGGAAAAAAGGAGTGCTTGTATAGCATGCTCGGATTTGTTGGGCAGGAACATTTTGGATAGAGATGGATAATATAGGGGGATGTTTGTGTGTGTGTTTGCATGTCTGTGTACACATATGGAAATCTGTGTGACAGAAGGTAGAAAATATCAATAGAGAAATTCCTAGGATATAAAAATTCCCCTCTCATTGAAAAATACTCCAAAAAGACGTAACACCCTTTGGAAGTCCTATACCTCCAGACCTGATGGAATTATTAAGAGGTAGAAGTAGAACACAGCTGGGCCATAAAACATCTTTCCGAAGAATCTGAAACCCAAGTAGGAAGATCCAAAAACTGGAAAACATTAGAACTGAACTTTCATAAAGGTTTCAGCATGAGGGCTAGTCTCAGTTTTCAAAGTTACTTTAGCTGCCATCATTTCTGCTCTTTCCACTGGAGTATATTCTTAGTTGTTCCTGGCATTTTAGGAACAGCCAGGTTAGTTTTCCTCTAAAGTTCCTTTTTCATTAAGTTTGACAGAGGCAGTATCTGTTTTTAACACTACAACAATCTGAATGAAAGAAAGCAACTCATTACAAGTGATAAAATAATACCAAAAAGGAACTCTCTTTATTAAGAATTTGAAGGGAATTTTACAGTACTGAAAACCTCATTTGCTGCCTGCAAAAATGATGCACATGGTTATAACAGAAACATGAGGCTAGGGGTTCAGAAGATATGAAAAAACATGTCAATAGAATTTGAATAATTTAGGGGGCAAGGAGGTGTCTTTGATATATTTTTTTAAGCAAAACATTTGGCAACAGGTTAATATTTCTTTTTTATAAGACTTATGGTTTTTCCAAATCAGATCTGTATACCTAGATGCAAACCAGTGATCTTTTGTAAGGACAACAGTATGTTTTTCTTTGACATAATAGCCAATGCTAAGAAGCATTATGTCTTAAACTCAACATATGTAGCCCATTATCATTGTGTGTATGCTTTATCAAGTTAATATGATTTTCATTCGTGAATGAAAAGTACCACATTATGAAGAAAATGTTTTCTGAGAAGGAGCAAAATATTTACTGGTGAAGCGTTCAAGTTCTAGAGATAGAATGCCGCAGATAAAAACCCAGTGCCAGTCTTTACCAGCTTTTGTGACCTGTGCAAGTTATTCCATTTCTCTCTACTAGTGTTTCACCTGCAAAATGTCTACAGTAACAATGAGGTTGGTTAATAAAAAACACATGAATGAAGTGAATCAGCTTGACACATAGCACTTCACGTATATTTCCTATTCTTTCTTTTCATCTACTTGTAATACTTTTACAAAGGGTGACAATTCTTCCAACTGTCATCCTGAATACTTATCGAAGGTCCCTTCTATCATTCACAATAGTGTGTCTGATTGGGTGATAAATTATATACTGTCTTTACCATCTCAATTTAAGCAATTTCATGCCATGACTCTGTTCCTTCCTCCCTGACCCAATCAATAAATGGCATTATCCTTAAATTTCAAGGAAATGATAGTCATCATTCTTTCTTTGCTTTTCCTTACTCCATAACCCCAAAATATAGAGATAGTTTGTGAATTCTTTCTTTTAAAAAGATAACTCATTTTATCTATCTATTCACTTTATATATATTCCTGCACTATACCTTTACCTCTGGACCCCAGATAAGAATCTAATAGCAACATAACTAAAAAAGTCTCATTGACTCCCCCACTACCATTTTAGTGGGGGTGATATAACATCTCTATACCACCAATAGATTTTCTTCAAAATGAACTTTTTTTAATGGAAATGAGACCATAATATTTTTCTGTTTAAAATCATTAGTTGGTCACCAGTAAATTGAAAACATAATCTAATCCTCTTACTGTTATATCTGTATACCTCCTATCTACTTCCTCACCCTCAGCCCTGGACCCTCTCTCCTGCCTCAGTGTGTTCCACTCATGCTAACAAACTTTACAGCTTTTCAGGACCAATATCCCAACACAAAGCACTTGTCAAAACTGTTCTTCTTTGTCTCAAAAGTTCTTGTTTATCCTCCTCCATCTCATTCTCATCCTTCAAACCTTACCTTAATTTCAACTATAATAGTTAACATTCCCAGCTTGTCCTTTTTAGAGTAAGTTCCACGCACCACTGTATTTCTTTGCACTTGATTGCCTCCATTGAACTTATCACAAAATGGATCAAGTTATTTACTTGTTTTATTTTCAGTCTCCTGTACCACTAGAAGGTTAGACTGAGGGAAAGCATCTGAGTTGTTCAGAGAGGAGGCTGAAACTGAGTCCAGAAACAGTAGTTAGTGTCTGTTAAATATTTTTGAACAATAAATTTAGTAAATATTATATAAAGCTGTACATTTGCTTTATTTTTTTCTGAGAGTTAAAGCCTAATATATGTATAAATTTATATATTACCTCCTTTAAGCTTGTGAAATACATAATTTTATGATCTGTATCCTACCAGTGAAGAAATAGGTGTATAGGACCTGTGGATTGTAACCAAACTTCTGAGACTGGTAAATATGAGAACTGAATCTCGAATCTAGGTCTATGAGCAGAAATACATAACACTCTCCTCTGCTACTATTAGTAGTTTATGTGTAGAGAAAAAAGATAAGTGTCTTACTTTATAAATTGCATTTTCCTCAAAGAAAGCATATCAGCTTTCTCTTCCATTCATGTATTCTTCATTTAGTCACTAAGACATTGTTACTTACTTCTGAGAGTCAGATAGTCCCTGGCTAAACAAAATGCTGTACACAAAATGCAACTATTTATTTTATAATATGAGTTTATTTGAGTGATGCTACCAAAAGCAAGAGGACAATCAGAGACTTTTGCCTACAGGGACTTTTGTTTACCCCTATATACTATGGAGACACTGATCTAAATAAAGCATTAAACAGGAATTATACTCTTGGTCAAAATATAATTTTATATTTTGAAAACGATATCAGTTTAGTAATACTATGTAGGGTGGTTGAAAATAGTTGAAGACTTTGAATTCCATTGATGAGTTTAGTATAATTTACTTTGTAATCATGTTAATATATAGGTAAATAATTATAATACAATCTGGAAATGCTCTTCACGTGCCTCATTAAATTTCAGATATTAGAATTCCTACTTAATCTAAACTATGTTGTGGTAGATATAAATTCCTAATTGCTGTCGCTATATACTTTTGTTAATAGAGAAAAGCATACTTTAAATTTAATCATTTTATTAAAATTGATGACAAACTCAACTCCCTTTAAAATAACAGTTAAATCTTAGTAAAGATGATTTGTTGATAAATTCATCTCTCCCTATTTTGAAAAGACCACAAACAATTTTTAATAAAACTACTGATGCATCTTTTTTATGTAGTATTATATACTCAAGAGAAAGAACTGCATGATCAAAATATGCAACATATTTTACTGGATTGGCTGTAAACTCTCTGATGCATTTCCAGGTGCTGGAAATAGGCTTTCTTGTAGCATTTTCAGGAATAAATCCTTTGTATCTGATTAAAATGCAGATGAGCATCATAAACTATTGTAATTTGAAAGGCCTGAACCCATGATACAATCTGCCTCCATCTGCTTTCAGGTGTAAAGCAGGAGGGAGTTTTGCTAAAAGTACCACTGAATCCAATTTAGGTTAAAATTCAGGGAATTAAACATTCCAGTCTGATCCCCCTATATATTTTGTTTTTGTTTTGCATCTATGTCATTTTGCCGTGTGCCTGTTGTAGATTTAAGACATGAATAATCATATTGCTGTTAATTATGACAAAGTATGTTTTTTAATTATTTTTTCACAGATATGTTACAAGTAGGGAGGGAAATAAAAAGAACAACTAAAATTACTGGCATGTTTTTGAAAGAGCTTTGAAATTAAATTGATTGCCATAGGCTCATTTCTTCAATAAGTTGTTTGCCTCTTCCAACATTTTTCAACAAATATGAGAGCAGTGAAATGAAGCCAAGTGCAGTGAGCAGGAACAGTTAAATAGCAGACGCTCAACTGAAAGTCACAGCTCTGGGGAAGGAGCAGAAAAACAGGCTAAGGGCACACTGAGGTATGAAGCCCAAGTCTGCTGCCTAGTAATCGTGTGATTCAAGGGAATTCTTATAATTTCTCTGAGCTTCGATTTCATCTTTGGTAAATGGTAGTGATGAATGTGCCTCTGCAAGGTTTAAGAGAGAATTGGGGCTAGAAAACTTAGTGAAGTGTCTGTACCATTTTAGTGTAAATGACGTGCGGTCTGCTTTTACACCTGCTCTCATCTGTGCAACTGTTCTCTAGACCTTTTATAAACACCCATCCATCAGGTATCTGCGAAATATCCCCTGGGATTATTCCCATGCTTCTAGAAATTCTCTACAATAATTTTTACACCTTGTGTATTTTATTTGAATATGAATGATAAAATGCACATGCATATTCTGAATTATTGAATCACCATCTGATTTTAGCATCTGGACATTTGTTTGTGCTTAGAAACATGTTACTCCCAAGGAGTTTTATTTTAAAATATGCAGCCAATTTGGAAAAGGACTGAGGTGATCTTGATGCGTTAGCGACAAGTGAGATATGCTGTAGACTGAACAGAGGTTGCACAGGTCAAAGAGACTGAGAATATTGAGTCATCCCATGACCCATTCAGGTCTGAAAGGCCAGTCCCTAAGAAATGGAACTTCATTCATCAGTACCATTCTTCCCCTGCAAATAGTATGTTAGCTTCAAGTCAACTCGTTTTATCATATTTAATTATTATGACTTGTGTTAGTATTGTTGCTTTGTAAAACTTAAATTTCATCAGTGATCATTTTGTATTTTATATTGTACAAGTTACAATCCTAAGGAAAGTAGAATACCTAGATTTATACATTGTTATATTTAAATAATTTTTAATGTTAACCATAGAAGCATGAAGGCATTTTGCTTGAGAATCATTTTCTAGTTCCATGCATATATTGAAACCTATTAACACTGAATTCATTTTGAAGAACTAAAAACAGCTATCCTTTGAGAGAAAGAAGTCACATTTGATATTATACATGAAGGCTAAAAACCATAATGAAATTAAAATAAAGCATAAGAAAATGTATGCAGGGTACATATTACATCGCACGAAACTAACTTTATAATTTGGTAAAGAAACTAAGCAAAATCAACTAAGCAAATGAAAAATGACAAATTGAGATAAAATGTTTGCATGAAATATACTTGCTGTTTGATAGATTAAATATGTGACAAATTGAAAAATGCACGAAGTTTGACGTATTTCTGATCCATATCTATTGGAAGTTAATAACCCTGTGTACAAAAAGTATATTCATGTTTTTTAAATGAAGATAATTATAGTAAATAAAATGCACAAGAAATATACGATAAAGTTCATAGAAGAGAACATATAAATACCTTTCTATGGAACAGTCAATGGTCATCAAGTACAAGATGATAAAAACAATGTGTTCTTTAAAAATTCACACTGAGAGAAATCTGAAAGAGTAATAATTTTCATCACCACCAGGGTTGTAATGCAATTAGTACTTCCAACCGGTTGAACTGAACACCATAACAAAATTGATGACATGGCATCACTTTATCACTATTATTATTAATATTATTATTATTACTTTTTTATTCAGTAACATTGGCTTATGGTATTGTTGATATTTGGGAAGTTTCTGCACCATAGTGCACCTGCCCCCAAATCACCCATAATCCATCACAGGCCACTTGATTTCACTCCCCTCTGACCTCACCCCTCCCCCATCCACTTTCTAGCTAGATTCTTCTCAGGTTTCAAGGGTTAGCTTTTAGGATTGTTTTTATCTGATATTTAATTTGGTATCTCTATATTCCACATACAAGTGACACCATCTGGTATTTATTTCCTTCTGACCTACTTAGCATTATCCCTTCCAAATGCATTCAGGGTACCACAAATGGCATGATCTCTTCTTTTTTGATTTCTGAGTAAATAGTTCACTGTACATATGTACATCTTCTTGATCCACTCATCTGTTTTTGAAGTTAGTTTGTTACCATACATACATGCATAGTTTGGCTATTGTAAATAGTGCTGCAATAAAAATGGGAGTCGAAGTATCATATCAAATTAGTATTTTTGCATTTTGTTTTGAATATCTAGAAATGGAATTACTGATTTGTGTGAGTTGTAATCTTTTGACACCTCCACTCTGCTTTCCATAAAGTCTGGAGCAGTCTGTGTTGCCACCAGCAGTATATGAGAGTTCGCTTTAAATATTAAGTACACACACCCATGAATCAGTAGTCTTTCCGAGGCCTGGATCCAATGGAAATTGAAGTGTTATCACATAGGAATAAAGAGCTGTAAAAAAAATTATTTTATACTTTATTTGAAATGAAAAAAGATTTCTCAGATGAATAGGACATTATTGAAAAATTTTGGTGAATCAATATTGAGGTTCAATTTATACATATTTATTTAAAAATGTATTGTGGAGAAAAGGTTCAGAATATATTCCATATAATAATACTTTATAAAATGTGTATGATGTATAAAAACAGTGAAAAAATATTTTTCAAATTTCACTCTTACAATAAGAAATAAAATTTTAGTAGAAAACAATTTATATACTTGATACTTCTGATAATGCAACAATGTACAAGTTTTGCTGAAATAAGTGCATAGATTTTTTAATTTAAGAACATAAAGATTACAAAGAATTCCTTTGTTGTATCTAATCTGTCTTTGCAAAATTATGTAATTTATATTTGTAGATAAAGTCCTGAGTGTGAATGTTGAATCAAATATGTTATAATTCAAATGTGTGGTCTTTTGAGAAAATTCTATTAAAATATTGCACAATTTTAAATTTTAATGTTTTCTGAAATTTCTAAATGTCCCATAAAATCACCATTGCAATGTTGTCATTAAAAAATTTCCTAGTCGAATAGCAACACTTTATATTTTATGATTTATTTCTGCTTCTCATTTTTGACATATAGCACTCAACTCACAAATATCTATCCACTGGATTATTACTAATTTTAAATATTTTATGAAATTGTTCAATTGTATTTTCTTCCTTGGGATTACTATCTATGGTATGTATCCCTTTACTATTAAGAAAATTTGACTTTTGGCTTTTAAATGTCTCAAAATAATACACATTAAACCTAAACTGTTATTTCATTGACATGTAGTATATAGTAAAGAAGAGATTTCAGAAATCTAGGTACTAAGTATTTAAGTGATTTCTAAACATGGTAAATTGGATGTCATTTGAGATTTTTCCAATATCTTCCTCTTTGGAAAATAGGAGGCAATTTTATGCAGATAAAATTGCATCTTAATTTTCATTCCTGTGAACTTTCATGAAGGATTATTGAACTTATTATTTACAGAATAGATTTTCACAGACAGATGTCTTAACTAAGCTAAAAGAATGAGATAAAGAATAACTTTTAGTACTATGTAAGTTTAACACTGAAAATGCAAAGTTTGAAAGCTGAGGTTTGTGTTTACAAATATGTTAACCGTGATAAAGAGTTCAGTTATTCAATGGCAGATTTCACTACTGAAATGAAGAGAAAGTGCTCAGACTAAAAGAAGTTTTGCCTTTAAAATGGGTTGCTGTTGTTGATGGTTTTCTTTATTACTTTTGGTATTGAGAGAAAAGTCATTGAATATTTTCTTTCTTTTCAGGGGATGTTTTGATAGCCTGAGTGTCCCTTTATGAGAAACTCATTTCCTCAAAAAGCATTTTAAAGTAAATCTAAGAGATCTGAAGTCCCTGGGGGTCTTTTACTTTGTTTCCTAGTTTCTTAGTTTTTTATGTGAAATATGTAGTCCTGAAGGCATAGACTATTTAAAACAAAAAGTTTCTGGAAAGTTCTTAGAGAGGAAATATTCTGATTTTGATTTTCTAAAATTTTATTTGAATGAGGTCATTGCATCTTTGAAATAGTTTGTGTAAGCCAGAGGCAATGTATTGCAATTTTAATGTCCTTATTTCCCATTTTTATATTCTTGCCCAGATTTTGCCTTTTTCTTATCTATGCTTATTTGCCAGGGGTGTAGCATGTTATTATTTATATGTTTTTTATCTAAAAAAAATATGTGCTTGAAATATCTCCTTTTAATGAAGTAGTTTGGTTACCCTGAATTTGACAACTGATGTGGTATATTCATTAATGCCACCATTATCATGTACAGCAGAGACCCATTTGGTCTATATAAAACCCAGTGTGCTTAGTACTTTATTTCTCCATCTGATACCAGGCAAGGAGGCACTGAAATTGGGTCAGAATGGTGCCAATAATTCATCAGCTACCATCTGAGTTTTCCATGCACACACACAGCTGCAAGACCATTAAAGTTCAGGAAGCACCAATAATGAGATTTATTTGACAAGGAAAAGCAGAGTCACTGAGATCACAGTTATCTCACCTCAGTTATTGTTCAGTGTTTTAGAGTCCTAAACAGAAAGTGTCCAAAATAGCATTTTTCTGCTAATAAATTCCTGGAAAAAGTATCCCCAACAAAAGACCAAGATGGTATTTTCCAAGTATCCTGAACAAATGAACCATGATGGTGTCTTCAACAGTTTTCTCCTCATCCCACCTCTAGGAGGACCACAGATTCAGTTTTCTTCACCATCTCCCCACCTCTGGGAGCTTTAATTTCCAACAGCCTTCACCTCTGGTAAAATCCTGGGCATCCAAACTCTGAAATGGCTGAACTCCCAGAGTGGCCAACCTCCAGGTTCACCCTGTTCCTGATGGCCACTCTCTCTGCCCTGCTTCTGTAGCACTCATATATTCCTTATCAGAGTCTCCATCTCCACTGATACTTTCTTGGCCTCAGGGCAAGTCTCATGGGGTGCTATTTCTCCTCACCTGTCCCTCCTTTCAGAGGGGCTACCTACTACAGCCTTTAGCTTCAGTATTGCCTTTCCGCCTTACCTTATAGCCCTGGTTACACATTCATACATTAAGTATAATTGAACCAGGTTTTTTTGGCATCACAGAGATACTTGACCATACTCTATAACTCAAGTGGATTCTAGAGTACATAGTAAATATTCAGGTGTCAGTAAAGTTACTTTCTGAGATAAAGCATTAGGGAGTAGTTTACTTCACTATACTTTTTTTTTACTACTGTTTGTTGTGTTAATAACATATCTGGAAATAAAATCAAAATATTTCAAATCCTACCAGTATAGCAAATCAACTACAGTGACATTTCTATCCCCTTCCAACTATTGTCCATTTACATTCATGAAATTTACATATGTGTAATCATAATGAAGGCACACTTGGATTCCATTCAGTCTTGGAGCAAACAAATTGATCCTAAACTGTTTTATTCTCCCGAGGACTCTGGAGTCTTCACATAGACTATAGTAAGATCTCATGGATTCAGCTTCACCTACAGCTAAAATATTTTATTGAAACATCGAATTATTAATAAGCACTGCTCAGCTTCTTATTTTACAATTTGAAAAAATAAAAATATACAGTTTCATTTCCATAAGCAAAGTCAATATTTGCTTCATGAAATCCAAAAACTGTATGACCTTTATATGTATATTATAACCTTGTAATATACTTAATAATAAAGTTCTCTGGGAACCCTTTGGGTAAGCATAATCTAAAGCAAATATATTGGTTTAGGAACTAACCTTAACTAATATGAAATATAATGATCTGAAAACTAGAAGATATAAGTATAACTCCTACTTATCATAGATACCTATCCAGAAACCTATGATGATTTGACAATGTCTTTTCTTATTGATTAAAGCTGGGAGTAAGTAGCGAGTATTAACATCAATTAATTACTAGTTACAGATTGTTCCTGTGAGTATATAATTCTGACTTTGTAGAAAGTGAGCAAATTTTGATCTAGAAAATTTAGCACACCCATATTGTCAACATGACTAAATGTGTAGTTATGGATTTTCAATATCAGAAAAATAGCTTAAGTTAGATAAAGTTGTAAATGAATTGTATGTTGTTTTTTGGTTTTTTGTTTGTTTGTTTGTTTGTTTGTTTTAATTCTCTGGGCATATAAGTCTTCCATAACAACTAATTGGGGAACAACCAATTGAATAGATGAAGAGATCTTCAAGATACATCACTGAAGTGAAGACATATTAATGTTACTCTGTACACTAACATTTAATATACTTTTTAAGCAAATTGACCAAGATGCTTATGAAAAGATTGTATTAGCATTAAGTAGAGAAATAATGCTGTGAAACAGGAGGCTCTGTGATAACATTGTGATATGTTAACTTTTAGCTGTGGGAAACAGAAAGTTGCCTAGGGAATGACTTGCAGAAGGAGATTTCACATGAGAACTTACATGCTTACTCATTATTAGAAGGTTGTCTAAGTTGAATTCTAAGAACTACTCCATGAAGATCTGACTTGCCAGGGAGCTGCTACCTCTGCCAGTTTTCAAGAAAACACCTTCTTTGGAAGGGACCTAGAACCCTCAAGTGCCATCGCTTCCTCTTAAACACCTTAGAGTTAGTGAGTAGACACAGTCCTTGGCGGGAAATCTCAGTAACACTGCATTATAGGTAGTGACAACTACAGCAAAAGAAAAATAGTCTCTTGGGCTTTAGCATTCTAAAGCTCACCCTGCATCCTACTGTAAAAACTGAATATAGATTAAGTATGTAAGTGGAAGTGAGTGTTGGGGAATACTTTTAGCTTTCCAGTCTCTAGGAATGATGCAAATGATCCTAAATGTTACTATTCCCAGTACCTTATTGTACCTTTAATTCCTTGATATCTGAATATAGTGTACTTATTTGATAGACTACTGGCATGTTTGCTTGGGGAAGTTCATTTGTGCATTTGCCATGCCACTATAATTATAAACAATGCTCTTGTTCACTTTCAAATGCATCTGGTTTGGAAAGTAATACCAAACCTGCTTTATTAGGATCTAATCCTACAGGGTATGAGGAAGAACAAGGAAACTTCCAATAAGTGGTCTCTATCTTCTAATTCAAAACTCAAAATAAGACTGTGAAGGAATTACTTGCATTTATCTCACAAGGCTTCCAGTAAGCACTACTTCATGATCACATAGTAAATAATAGGTAGAATTGGTTTAATTTAAACTTAAGTCCATTTGAGGTTAGTATGTGCCTTTTAACCATAATCAATTTTGTGATGTTAATTATCATTTTGTCAACTTGTACTGTGTGTACTGTGACTTTAGGTGTTTTACTTTCAGGTGCTATTTATTTACTCATTAATTCCAGAAATGCTACCTGAGCACCTAAACGGTGCTATAGGGAGAGAATACTAGATTAAATAGATTAAAATAAGATCTAATTCATGGCAAATTCAAACTATAGAACAGTCTTTAAAAAGATGAAATACAACAAGCAATCCTGCAGTATAGAAAAATTGCAGTAGATAGAAATTATAGGGAAGACTGGGCATGAGGGCTGCTATTTTAAGTTGGACAGCCATTGACAGTCTTATTAGATATATGAAATAACAAACGTACCATAGTTATGTAGGAGAAGTTATGGCTGATTTTTTTTTTTTAGGTTTAAGTCAAACAATAAGAAAAGTAAACAATAAATCCTAAGAAGCAAATTTATATGTACGTGTGAGAAAGTCTTTTCCAAAGACTTTTTCACTCATGAACTGTGAGGTGAGAGTGAGTTTGGAGATTTGGGAAGACAAGGAATCTAGCTGTGTTGCTGGAGTAAGTGAAGACTGGAGTAGAAGTAAATGAAGTCAGAGAGATTGTACTTTAATGTATGTGTTTGGGAGGGAGGGGGGGTGACGTGTGTGTGTTTGTGTGTGTGAGTGCTGAGGGGGAAAAATGACAGACAGAACCTAGTTTATATCTGAAGAGATGAGATTTGAGAGAGAGTTTGTAAATACCAGCTCTGGGGTAAGATAAGAAACCACCTTATAATTCAGTACACTGTATATTTTAGACAACTACAGATCTAATCACTTTATCAATTTGGTGAAAGAGTATAATTCACAGATAAGCTATAGGAAGAAGGAAATAGTAATTATATGAATTCTATGTAACTTATTTAATCCTGAAATCCCTCACCAGTAAAAATAGGATAAAAAAAATGTTGTGGCAAAGGTTCAGTGGAATTATAAATACACTTTCCTTCACACACTAATTGCTCAATCAATGAAGGCACTCATTATTATCCTAAATGGGAAACAATTTTTAATCAAGTATGCAGTATATATTGCTAATTGCATTCACTTTTCTATTTCTGAACCAAATAACATAATTTTAAAATCTTATGAAAGATTTAATCATGCTTTCACATATGTACATCACTAGCCTTAAACATTTTAACATGCACAATAAAGGACTCCATCTGATCCCAAATATTATGACTCAAAATATTATAAGATTGAGAGGATAATTTAATTGTAAATTAGGAAATTGCTGTATGGAGTTCATATCAAACAATAGCAATTGAGTATGTATCCTGTCTGAGGGCTTTATCAGATGCTGACTCTGCAAAAATATTACATATATATCATTATGGTTAAGAATTGATAATAATCCTGGGTTTTTTTGTTTGTTTGTTTGTTTTTTGTTTGTTTGTTTTATATATATATAGTTCTTGCTATTTTTTCCCCTGGAACTGCAGGCTCATATTGCCCATGGTACCACGGACTCAAGCAATCCCCAGCCTCAGCTTCCCAGGTAGTTAGGATTACAGGCACACGCCACCATGCCCAGCAATTTTTTGGGACTAGGTCTTGCTGTGCTGCTTTGGCCGGGACTCTAACTGCTTTCCCCAGACTCCTCCTCGACTGCATAAGCTGTCACTTACAAGCATGCCCCACTGTGCCGGCTCCTTTCTTATTCAAGTAGGTGATACACTTGAAGTTGGGTACTTTGAACTCAGAAAGTAATATCTTCCTGGGCTTAATATGGGTCTAAGTGCTCATGATCAGAACTATTCTGAGGAAATAGATCCAGATTTTATCTAGATAAAGGCCCTAATTTATAAATATCTGTATTCTAAATGTAGCCAGGAGGTGGGATCAAGAAAACAAATTAATGGTAGAAGTGAAAAAGTAATTTCTAGATAATTGATTTTTAGGAACTGAAATAAAGCACTTCTAAGTAGTTTCTAGGAAAATGTTCTTAAAATCCTATAAAGTCTTATCTCAGTGGTTTTTTTTTTCCTTTTTTTTTTTTTTTAGAGAATCTGTGAGAAAAATGTCTTGATTCCTCACAGATAAGATAGCATTTACAGGAATTTGAAAGTATTTGAGAACTTATTTAAGAAGAAAGATGCAAGGAAAATATATTTCATGGAATGTATTTTACATTACAGGACCACATTATCAGTAAGATATTGAATATGATAGCTAAGATTCTGAGAGATAAATTAGGTTTAAGTCAAACAATAAGAAAAGTAAACAATAAATCCTAAGAAGCAAATTTATATGTACATGTGAGAAAGTCTTTTCCAAAACAGGAAATGAATATAGCCATTGTTTCTGCCATATTACACACAATTGCCAGGTAGTTCTTCACAGATGGTCAAGAAGATACAAATCATATATGTCATCATGAAAGTTAGATTCTGGTGGTGGTGGTTATAATGGAAGAAAATGTCTACAATAAATAGTAAAAATAAGCTTTTGTAGAAGCATTAAAATTTGTTCAATATGTATATATGAAAGTTTGGGTGCATGAAATATAAAGATTACTGTATAAAATGAACTTTAGAGCTCATTCTTTTATAAAACTGAACAGTAAAAACAGTTTCTTACAGAAATTAAGAAACAAATTCCACATAATGTAATAATGCAGACATTATTTCCTTATAGTCTCTACTGTACTTTGTGTGCAGAAAATTTCTGATTATTACTACATGTAAAACCATTACTAATTATAAATTATTAAAATTTCATTCACACTTGTGTTTGTCACTTCTCAAGTTTTATTTAGTCATTCTAACAATCTAATGAGTTAGGTACTATTGGGCCAGTAGAGAAACAGATGTATAGAAATTAAATAAGTTGTAAATGCCTATGCTCTTATAAGGTAAGAAACTGGACTGAGGTGAGAGATATATAAACATGTTCTATCTATACAAAGTCTCAGTCAGATGCACATACAAGTGTCTACATATCGGCATACATTTCTCATATTTTTGATGGTTCAAGTGGGAAATACATAAACCCCATCTCTCCAAGTGCCCACTCTCAGGAAGGAGATAAAAAGTAAAAGAGGATTTATGAATTACTTTATGACTTATTGATGTACTTCTGTAGATTCATTGGGAAGAAGCAGATCATGACCCTGTTCAGGGTGGTAGAGAGTCAGTGTCAACTTAAGGGAAGAGGTTTGGGAAGTCAACTTAAGGGAAGTCAACTTAAGGGGATGGTTTGTATCAGAGTTAGAAATTTTTTCAAGTAAACAGAACAAGTTAGGGCAGTAACATATAAATCAGGAGCCAGTCTTGCAAGTCAAGAATTGAATGAGTGAGCAGGGTCCATTTGGAAAAGAGAAGTTCAGCATGACTGATAACTGTACGACTCATAAGGATGAGTTGTGGGAGAGGCATATATAAATGTAGACAGACATGATAGTAAAAATTGAGACTTTCAATGGCATCCTTCACAGTTTTGGTGCAATGGAATGATATAATCAAGGTTATATATTAATTATGAAAGTTGTTAAATAGTTAAACAGAATTTGAAGGATATATTGATTAAAAAAACATAAGATATATGACTAATTCAAAGGGACTAGACTGTAACAGGAAGAAGGTAAAAGTCACCCCAGAATTTATTTTCATATAGAAAATAAGTTGGTTTGTATGTTTTATTTTGAACATAAAGTGTGTGTGTATATATATATATATACATATATATATGTTTGTGTATCATATATATGTTTTATTAGAAATAAATCTCCCTACCTTTACTTTAGTCTCACAGTTTAAATGACGGGATCTAATCTTTATGAATTGAAAATATTCTACAAGTTTAGAAAGTCCATCTAGTAGAAAGCTTGAAGAAAATTCTTGTCTTTGGCCTGTATATATATATATATATGATTATCTACATATAAATATATATTTGAGTATGTATATGTATATTTAAATATGCATATTTAAAGGTATAGATTAAATGGTATCAGAAATTGCCACAACTTATTATTATAAATTTTTGATGGGGGTATATTTTAATGGTAAAAGTAATGAGATAAAATAAAACTTAAAGTGAATTATTTTAAATAGGATTTATAACTATGCAATTAATATAACTGTCTTCTTAAAAGGGCTTCTGAAAATCTAGGTAAAAATATAAATGTCTAATCTATATTTCATCTCTTTGACCTTAAACTTAGATAAAAACATTTAACATTCTAACAGCAATATGGGAATTATCTTTGAATTTCTTATTCAGGTAAAATTAAAGTCATATATTTAACTGTCCATTGTTCATACTAGTATAAGATTAAAACTGATAGTTTACATGTATCTATGCATGTACATACATACAGACACATACATGCAATCACACAGACATAATCAATTATGAAAGCTTTGCCAACTCTAATCCACTAGGGATAACCTCAGGAAGTGTGTAAGTAATACTTAGTTACGAATTCTGTTACTTTGAATTCCAGTATTGACAAATATACTAGGTCTCCTTTAAGGTTTTGTTTAATAATTGTGCATATGTGTGTGTATATATATATATGCACTTACATATGTATATATATTGTATATAACATTGATAAAAAATTTGTCATTATACATCTTTGATTTTGCTTCCATACCTAGTAAACAGAATTGAATTATATATATTAAAGCTATGTTCCTAAATATACTATAGAAAATTTTGCAAGTGCAAATGCATTTTAAAATTAAAGATTATCTGTTACAAATATAAAATATTTTATGTTGTTAAAACAAGAGAGGCATATCTAACTCATGAATTAATTCATTTGCTAAAATAAAGCTAGGAAAGGGTGATTCAAAGTAAAGAAAATATTAACTAGCCAGAGTAATATAACAAATTATATATGGAATAAAGTTTAATAAAATCTTGCATTTGAAAAAGTGCTTAAGTTTTTATTTTACAACATCAATATGACTTGAAATAAAGAGATTTGGATCTGTGTATATCTTATGAAATGTCTTTAATATGTGACTTTTTTTTTTTCTAAAAGTACTCACTGGAAAAGAATATGTTAAAAAAATGATTTTGATCAATATTAAATCAGGAATCAAAACTATTTATTTTGTTTTGGTAAAACTCTTCTTGTTTTTAGGAAGTTGATGATAACAGCAATGAGTGAGAATACTCTTGAATCTTTAACACAAAATACTTTTCTGAAAAATATAGAGTAAACAAAGACTAGATATAAAACCTGAAATCAGAATATACAGGAGAAAATACAGACAAAATTCTCCATGACTTCAGCTTTATTCTTGTCTGTGGGAACTTGACTCCAACAGCAAGGGAATTTAAATTTACAAAGAACAACAACAATAATAATACAATAAAGAATGGGCAGAATAGCTACAGACATTTCTCCAGTCAATACATACAGATGGTTAGCATACATATGAAAAAGTTCATCATCGCTATCATCAAGGAAATGTCATTCAAAAGCACAAAGAGATACCATCTCACCTCTATGAGCATGGCTAATGTCAAAAAAAGAAGAAAATATGAAAGCATGGGTATAACTTTAAAACATTTTATGAATAGGTAGGGTGATGAGAAGTTCCCGAAATTTCCGACTAGTTTCGATTTTCTTGTAAACTTGGAGGCAGTCATTGTTAGGTAAATTAACACTTATACAAATGAAATGGTAAAAGCTGTTATAACTGGAAGACAAACTTCAAATTTTCTTTTCTGAAAATGCGCTTATTAGTAAAACACTTTTGAGTTTTAGAAAACTAGCTTATGCTACTCTCTTCTCAAAATCATTTTGTTAAAATATATAATCATCTGTTCAAGTGAGTTACAGAAGGACTGGTATCATTGTAAAGAAGCAAGTTTTCAAATAAAGGAAAGAATTGAAGGATACATTTTAAAGAGAAGTAGAATCCCTGAGTATTTCAGGTAATGTAAAGCTAGTTCAAGGGGCATAATCACAAAAGAGTGGGGGTGAGATGGGCAAAGACTACGTGTGAATAGAATTAAATTTAATTATTTATATGCTTTAGAAGTCAGTGTTAAAGTTCTTATAGCAACTTATACATAGAGAATTTTGTTTTCTTTTTACTTAGTATTTATAGTGTATGTGAGACTAAATATTTAATGCTAAAATGGCTTATATACCTTTATAGGTCACATGACCACCTCTTGAAGGCCCAAGGTCAGGTAGAGAATATTGAAACGCACTTTCATTAAGGCTGCAACAATTAGAATTAATAGAATTTTCTGAACAGAATAAAGGTTATGCCAAGGTTTTGCTGACTAGGCTGTAACTTTATTGCCATGGATTAGATATAAAAATGACCTTAAGTAATTTTCCTGATAATTATGTGCTGGTATACAAGCTTTGAAATTGCTGTACAGAAATCCTAGATAATTTGATGCTATTTAAAAAAAAAAATCATTGCTCGTTATGTCAGTATTCTTTTATCACCTAAAAAAATCATGGATAATATCAAACTAGAATATTATGCATCTCATACTTGTACATATTTTCGAAGCAACTCATTAAAATCAAGAGAAGTGTTTATGCAATTTACTCACAATAGTTGCCTAGCAACCCTCTAAAAATCAATAGCTTATTTTACAAAGACTCTAATTTATAACTCCCTTCACGTTTTTTTTTTCCTACCTACTATATTTTAGTTTGAAGTTGTCATTCATCTTTGAAAGTTCTAACTAGAAGCAATACCAAATTGGAGAGATGAAAAACATACCAATTCCACCAGTAGGAAAAAAAAAAAGCACCATGAAACCTAAAGCTATAAGAAATATACTATAAATTGGCATCTCTAAATTAGAAAGAAAATATCATCATATAAAATCACAAGTCAACAGTTACACCTGGCAATTGACCTTAGCAAATGACTTCTTATTTAAATGTGTTTGATAGGAGTATAGTAACATGAATTGATGAGTAAATTTGCATGATCTTTTCTGGTAAAACATTGACAGCTACAACTTCATGTTCTAAAATCACAAATATGTATCCAAAAAAATTATTTTATAGAAATACATTATGTATGAACATAAATTAGAACTTTAAAGTCAGCATTAATCTCACTATTATAATCTTAAGAGTTTGTCATCTATCTTGTAGCTCGTATAGGATCATCATCATAAATATCACCATTATCAAAATAGGCTACTAATTTTATTGTTTATTTATTTTAGTGTAAGCATCTGAACCTATTTATAGGATTTCCCATAAAATCTTACCCAATGAAATCCCTGTGACATGCAGTATTATTGTAATGCCGATTGCAAAAATGAACTAATAACAAGATATGGGGAAATGTTGCACATGGTGGATATATATGTGTATATATATAGGATATATATGTATATAAAGGATATATATCTATATAGATATATATAGGATATATAGCTAGGATATATATATCCTATATATATGATATATAGCTATATATAGATATATAGGATATATATCTCCTATATATGTACACATATGGATATATATATAGGATATACGTATGCATATCCTATATATATATATCCATATGTATATATGTATATATACGTACGTATAGGATGTACATATGTATGTATATCCTATGTATCCATATATGTATATGTGTGTATATATATAGTTTTATATATATGTATATATATATGTATATATATATAGTCTGATTCCTTCTTCGCAGTTTAATCCTTTTCAAATTTCCTTCATGTAATTTATATTTTCAGTAATAGATAAAACACATTGTTTATAACATGCTACACACAATATAAATTTCTTTAAACAAATTGAATTATGTAATATGTAATTAATAACTTACAGATGAATCTAATGATTACTACGCTTCTCAAAATCATTCAGCTAAAGAGAAGAAAAGCTGGATTTCAATCATATTTAAGGTAACTGCAGAATTTGTGCCTTTAATCAGTAATCTATACCTTATATTAGTTCTCAGCTACTGGTTAATGTCCTTAGTTAAATATTCTCAACATTGGATCATTATATAGGTTATAATTAATTACATGGATCCAAGCCTACCCAAGTATTTGGGAGTTGGCTATAATTTCAGTGGACAGAGGTCTAATAAAAGGGCATATAGAGTAACCTAGGTTAATTGTGATGTTTTCAATCAAAAGGGAAAGATAACAAAGCACAAATAATAATAATAATAAATAATAATAATAATAATAATAATAATAATAAAATGGAACCTTTCAGAGATGATCTCTTTGTGGACATTTGGATTTAAGACTATAAATATTAATTGAGCACCTTCTATATGCATAACATTAAAAAATGATAGCAACTTTACCAGAGTGGAGAATAAGTTTTCATGCAAGAATATAACTCTAAAATCTTTCCTTTTTTTTATCATCCTGAGAATATAATGATCCTGAGAATATAATGGCATAAAACCCATAAACCCCCTCCATTAATATACTTTCTAATCCACCCTAAATCCATTTATTAGTTTCTAATGTGGGAGACAGACAGCTATGTGCATATGAATATATAATAGTCTGAAGAAGTAAAAGAAAATATCAAAGAGGTGGGGAAATTTCCTTTGAGAGGATAAAGGGAATATATTTGTCTCAAACTGGCAACTATACAAAATATAAGGAGTAAATCAGGGTAAGGTAGGGAACATTTATGGTACAACACTCATCCTATATTGCAAAATATGCTATTATGTTCTGAAAAAACAACTGCGAGATACCTCTTGTCCATCCGATATACCCAGGCAACAAAAAGAACTTTATTCAGTTATCTTTTGTAGTTTTGTAGTTGGATTGCTCTGATTCGCTAATTAGACAACACTTGACAGAACTCATTGTTTCGACTCCAACAAGTTGATTCTACCACTTAGAATGTGTTTTCATTGTATCATCTATTCAGAACTTTTAAATTTATTTTTTATTGATTGTGCATAAATACACACGTATACATACATATATGTGTATACATATAAACATGCACGTGCATGTATGATTATATACATATATATCCATATATATAATACTATCCTGAGGTTCTCCTATCACCTTATCACTCCTTCTCCATGTACTCCACCATCTTAATATCTTGTGCCCTCCTGCTCCCCCAACTTTGCCTTCCTCCCCCTCTCTTGTTCTATGTTTTAGTTCTGTTGTCAGTTTTAAATTTTTCTTGTCTGTTTATTAGTTTGTTTTTCCTATATCCCTGAATAAGTGAGACTATCCTGCATTTCTTTTTTTTTTTCTGACTTATTTCTGCTAACATGACTTATTCTAGGTCCATGGTATTGCAAATGACATGTTTGTCTTTGATTGATGAATAATATTCATAACTTTTAATTTAGTCCTGAAGCAGGAATCAACAAAAGTTATCAAATATTTCTTTAATCCTGTAAATGGCAGTCAATATGCTCTACAGGTTTCAATTATATTTGGGGAAGGGAGTGTTTTCTATGACATATTTTTAGAACCACTGGCAATGTAGCAATTAATAAAGCAAGACTCGTGTACTCATAGAGATTAAAATTTTCCAAGATTTAGAATTGTTAGAATTGATCCGGGCACACTGGAATTGATAATGAGAGGACTTTGAAGAGGGCAAGATCAGGGAGTAGAAGAAGTTGCAATTAATACAATTTGATTAAGCAAAAAGGAGTATTGATATATCAGACTTTATTTTAAATCCAACAGAAAAATCAACCATGATGAATTTAATTATGCTAAAAATAAAAATGGGCAAAAATAGAAGATATTGATTTATTGAAAAATTAGTCAAAAATTTATATTCTCTTGTTTGTTAGCCCTCTGGAAAGTTACTATTTCACCAAACATTGACTTCATTGTGACTAATGCTCTGATATTTTGCAATGAGCCGATATGATCTATGAAATTGAAGTTACAGAAATATGGTTTCACTCATTCTACCTTGTTTACCTCATACCTTTTCTCTAGTATTTCTGTTTGTGCCTTATCACACTGCTGCAGCATCTAGTTCTTGGTTTTGTGGGGATATCTTAGTTAAGTCTGTCTTCACACATTATTTAGGATAGTTTCCATGGTGTTTCAATTTCCAAAGCCAGTAACAAATGTGCCCATGTGTATTCCAAGCTTAAAACACACACACACAACTTTGAAAGTTTTCAGGGAAAAACACATTTCACAGCAGGCAGAATTTAGCAGTATAAAATATATATATATATGTGTATATATATATATGTAATATATACACACATATATAATTAATATATATATATATATTGCCTGTACTTAATTTTCTGACCTTTAAGTCAAGGTTAGTTTAACTTGAAGCTTTAGAAATGGCAGCCTTTGTAAATGCAAAAATGTTTCAGAAATATAGTTCTATTTTTCCTTTCAGTAATCAATAGAAAATTTTTTCTCCCAACAAATTTCAGATGTGCCCCTGCAGAGAGATGCAATAGAAAAACTGAGCTTTTCTGTCTTTCTGTATTTTGTATCTGTGAGTATTTGATAAATGAAATGATATGTGAATATTTTATTGTTTGTTCCTTTCCCTTTTAGGATAAAGTGATAAATAAAACACAGTTATAATTAATGATAAAACTATTTTGCAACCTTTGCAAAGAAAAACAGAGTTCTTTAAAGACAATTATGAATATTGTTGAATTCAGATGTTACATTAGAAAAATAAAGCAAAAGACATAAAGTCTGAAGTTTAAAATCAGTTTTACAGATTTATATTGTAGTTTTCAAATCCAGAATTCTATATTTCAGATATGTTCATACTAGGAATATAACCTTGATTCAAAAAGGTGAATGACATGAGTATTAGTATCTTTTTTCTTAATTAGTTTTGTTGCAGGAAAGTATAACACATAAAGAAGTTGTTTCTGGCATTTCTATTTCATGCCTTGTGAAAATAAACCTTTTGTAAACTAGATAGATAGATAGATAGATAGATAGATAGATAGATAGATAGATAGATAGATAGATAGATAGATAGATAGATAGATAGATAGATAGATAGATAGATAGATAGATAGATAGATAGATAGATAGATAGATAGATAGATAGATAGATAGATATAGATAGATATCTATAGATATATAGATATATTATGAAAGCATTTAAAAACTTTAAGCATTGTTTCTATTCACTGATAAGTTCATAAAAGAAATAAATATTCACTTCTGTGACATTATTCTTACTAACTTTACCTTTCTTGTATTAATTGTAAGTTTGAATAGTTTTTGAGTTAACTTCAGTTTTTTTCTAGGTCAAAATAATTACAATTCTGTTATATCAAGCTGAGATTTAAAGATCATTTTTCTTCTACTTTCTAACATTTATGCTTTCAAATATTATCAAAATAAAGGTTCATTTTATTTGAATGCTTGCAGGAAAAAAAACATACTGTTTCTAAAATCCTAAATAAACATTTAGAAACATATGGTAATTGAAAAGTCATAATCTGGCACTATACTGCCAGATTGTTTATACAAGAGAATTTCTGTCATTTGAATATCGCTTATCACCTAATATGGCAAGAGGATGTAATATTAATATTTTATTTTGAAGAGACACACAGCCTGTGGTTCTATATAATTATTCATTCTCTATTGATCTATAGACTAACTTCTAGCTGAAATATATACTTTGTAACATAGCATCCACTTCAGTTTATTGAAGTTATTTCATATTAACAATTTCAGAAAAATGTAATATATTATCAAACTGCCATTATGCCTATTTTAGAAAAAATGAATACATATTTAATGAGTTTTATAATGCTATCTTTATCTTGCTTTGTTGTACAACTCTAGGACAAGTGTATAAATCATCACTTATAAGTCAATTCACATATTAATCTGTCAGAAGGTGGCTATTGAAATCAATTGACATATTAATTTATATATTGAATTAATTTATATAATTTATATATTGAAATCATATATAATTCATATATTGAATGAATGTATATCTTGAATTTATACATTGAATAATTTATATATTGAATGACATTAATTTATATATTGAATTTATATATTATATATTGAATGACATATTAATTATATATTGAATTAATTTATATATTCAATTTATATATTGAATTTATTTATTGAATATCCACTTGAATCAATTTATCCATCTAGTGAAATGTTTGTTAATCATTCAATGCTCAAATCACTAGATTTGGAATTTTTGAAATCTTACTTGAGAGAATTAAAAGACTGAAAATGAGATTAAACAGTAAACAATGGTATCAAGGCAATCTATTAACTTTAAACTGTTTTCATGGTGACTATAAAGGCAGAAACAGAGATGTAGTTACAGAGTATAATGATAAGTTACTTGACCATATGCTTCTTTTCACTAGTAAGGCAATATATTTCCAAGTTTCAGAAAACAAGCATTTGTCTTAGTTTCTCTTTAATGCTACATATAATTCATATTCAAATCAATTTGTAACCTGTTCACCATTGATATTACCATGAAATTAAAAACAGAAAGTCCATATGAACTAATTGTCCTATTTCTGGATATTTACTCTTCAAATACTAAAGGACTAATTTGAATCAACAAACTTTTAAACAATAACAAAGAACCTTTCAAATAATAAAACCACCCCACCTTTTTAAAAATCAAATGGTTATTTACTACCATTTATTATAAAGTGTAGACAAGCAAGTGTATGTTTAAGAAATAATTTGGCTTCTAAAATTGCGTAAGTGTATAGATTCACGGGGTTGGTTATAATTTCAGTTTGTAAAACTTAGCAATTCTTGAGCAGTTGATCAATTGTCTTTACTTTTTCATTTTCAGCTGCTTATTTTATAGGTTGCAAATACTGATGTGTTTATATTTGGACTGCTTCAGGTTGAATCAATAGCAATAAAGTCAATGCCTTTCTTTGAGAAATCATATTGAACTTTTAAGTCAGTATTTGAACTCTTGCATAATCCACCAGCTAGAGTTTACCAGTCATCAATAAGTTCAATTGATTGTAGTACACAAATTATGTGTTGCTGTGACTTCTGCTTGACTTCCCTAGATTTAGTTTAGTTTTGTGTGTGTATATGTGAATTAATTTTGATGTTCAAAGCAATTTACATGACCTAAATACATTTTATAATGTTCCAATTGAAAACATTTTTGGAAACTTTTATCTCATGATATTGAACTATCTTCCTATTGATAATAACATGAAAAATTGGGAAAAGTTGATATATGATTCCTATTTTCAAATATGTCATTTTTAAATAATCAGAGACATCAAATTTGATTACTTTTCTTTAGCATAGACAAACCTTTCTTCATGCTTATCTTTTCTCTACCTACAACAGCTTATTTTGTTTATTATATACTTCTAAAATTAACTTGAATTCTGCCCTGTTTCTCCAAAGTCTCTTCTACTTTTGTTAGGTAAGATTTTATTTGGAACAGTATTTTTCTGTGATCACATAATAGTACATTCTGACACACCTTCTGATTTCTACATGGATATTTCAGATTTATGAAAGAAGGAGAAGGAAGACATCTAGGGATCAGGAGATAGTCAACAGCACAAATATCACTACATAAAATTCAGTTCAATTGTGTAGGTCTACATGGGCCATGAAACTGATAGAAATATCAAGATGCCATGATTTTCTTTGAAAAGTGTTCCTTTCTCTTTACGTTAAAAACTAAATCACTTCTCCTAAGTAAATTCCATTCCCAACTATTGGATTTAAATCTCCAACATATGCTTTGTTAACCCAAAATCCAAAAGAATATCTGATACTAATTTTAGGGAGTGAGGACTGAAAAGTGAAATAATTGTTATAAAAGTTTATGTTTTACATGTTTTAGCAATTATCTATTCACGATATTTATTACCGATTACTGCATTTTGATGAGTTTTCATATTCTAAAATGAGCATTATAAAAGGCTTATATAACTACCATAAATAATTTTTCTGGTTTAATATTTGTGAAATATAAATTAGAGAAATACCAATGTATTTGTGCTACAGTAAATTAGGTTAAAAATGTTACGAACATTTGATGAAATATTAGGTGTTTGAGTAGAGAGTATTTATTTACTGCAGCTTTCTCTGACATTCCGGCTTATTATCCCATTCTTTCATTCCTTCCATCTTCCCCGCCCCCCCCATACATTTTCTTGTAAAATTGAAGTTAAATAATTTCTAACCCTCCTGGCTAGATTTTTGTCTCTCTGATGGCAAGCTGTTTTTCACTGCATGAAAGTTTACAGGAATTTTCTTAAGGTTTAAAAAATTTTCAGTATTCAGGATTCATGACTTCTTAATTTTGTTCAACTAATAGTGAGTGAATTCCCTTAATTAAAAATCTACTTAGTTAGTCTTTTTATATTATCCTACCCTATAGAATATTATTTTACATCTCTTCTTCAAAATGTGTATGGAGCACCAGTCTAGAAACAGTTTGCCATGCATCATAAAGGATTCACATATAAAAGGTTAGATAGATAGATAGATAGATAGATAGATAGATAGATAGATAGATAGATAGATAGATGATAGATAGATAGATGATAGATAGATAGATGATAGATAGATAGATAGATAGATAGATAGATAGATAGATAGATAGATAGATAGATAGATAGATAGATAGATAGATAGATAGATAGATAGATAGATAGATAGATGATAGATAGATAGATGATAGATAGATAGATGATAGATAGATAGATAGATAGATAGATAGATAGATAGATAGATAGATAGATAGATAGATAGATAGATAGATAGATAGATAGATAGATAGAGCCCTTTTTTATTAAGGATAGGACATAATCTGCCTTTCATTGGAGAAAAATTCAAAGAAATTAAGAAATCATTCAATGAGAATATCTAAATTTTTTTTGTTGATATATGGACTATGATATAGATTTATACATCTTTTGAATATAAATTTTCATTTGAATTAAGACAGGAAATTAATTTATGAAACTTTTAACGATAGAGAAAAATGCAGTAATCCTAAACTTGAATTCACAAAGGAATAATTTACGTAAGTATTTGCATTTCTGGGTGCCTTATTAGTGATTTCAGTGGAAAGCTTCAAAAGGATTAATTGCTTGGGTTTGCACAAGTTCTTTATTTATCATCATTAAAAGGCCTGTTGAAGGGTGATTTTTATGGTGTAATGTATCACTTACTAAAATTCTCTTTTTGGCAAGCTGACAAAAAAAGTATCTTAGATGTTATGCTGTCTAATTACACGGCTTGAATCCAACAATTATTTCCAATTTGTTGGTCTCAAGATATGAGAATGGAGAAGCTGAGCAAATCAACCATTACATATTCTTGCATAAGAACCATACATACAGATAGTGAGTAAAAGACCTTTAAAAAATTAACACATGTTAATACAGACTGAAAATAAGATGTGAGGTTGTTTTACCCTTTTTTGAAGAAAGTTTTTGTAAGGAACATGAAGAAGTATAATCTTTTATCTAAATTAACTAACAATTAAGAGTTATAGAATAATAATTATAATGCATACAAAACAACATTGGCTGAAGTTCTTTAATGTTGTATGTCCCTTTTGAGCTAAAATTCCATCTATTTATGCATGAAATACTTGGATAACTGACAAATGATATTAGTTTAAATAAACATATGAAAGCTGTTACCAAACAAAATAATTGCAATGATAGAGTTAGAATGAAAATATTTTCCTTCTAATTTATATTCAAAATATTTTCTTATTTGATATTTGCTTTGTCTTCAAAAATTTTCTTGTAGTTCAAGGTGATTTTATTATAATTATCATTTGTTTTAGATGAATTTTTCTCTACTTATTTCCTCAATATAGATTTTACTCCTGAATATAAGAAATAAAGAAATTGATTGGTTTAGCAAAAGTATTTAAATGGTCACATTTCAGTCTGGACAGCAAGATTATTTTAAGTTATTTGCAAACAAAAATTCAGCAAGAAATCCATATGAATAGAACAGGAAAATATTTGTGCTCCTAAAATTAGTGCTAAAATATGAGCAGAAAAAAAATAGAAGTTGAAAATGAATGGACATTTAATTTCATGTACTGTGATTCAAAATCTATTGCATTATAAAATTGAAAAATAATTCTCTGAAGCAGAGCAGGTTTAGTGTTAAATGGCATTGACATCATCTGACCTTTGCTGTTTGTTCTCTAATCATTCTCAAGTCATTCAATTTCTCTTAGTCTTTTTAAAGGAAATAATAAAAAATACTTCACACAAATACACATGATAACATGTATTTAGTCAAATGTCCATCTAATTTACAGATACTCAATGAATATGAAGAAATTATTTTTGAAAGGGTATTTTTCTATTGAGGTGACTTTGGTTCATATCAATATATATGAATCAGAGATATCTGTTCTTACTTCTTCAAATATGCACTGGGAATAACACACCCACAACCAAAGCATCCACAGTCATCTACCATCATCCTCCATGATACTCCTTGTGACTCCTACCCCATTTCTTCTCATTCCCACCCTACTGGAAGAAAAATCAGCTTTAAAGTTGATGGAGGGAAACTGGAATTCTTTGGAGACATGAATAAGTAGGGCAAAAAGCACACTGTGAGGCATAAGTTTCAAATAGTAAAAATTAACTTGTTTCTCCATGGAAGCGACTGCATGCATATTGAGTGCAGGCTAGCAGAAACTTGGTTGCTGAAAATGTGGGTGGCAACCTAGTTGAGATTAAAGAGATGAATTAACAATTAGACCAGAGGTTTGTCAAGTTGACCAATAATCCTGGGACTAAGTGTCTCAAAGTACAAGTGATACTCTGGCTCCTTTGCAAACAAACATTTATTGTACCAGACAGCAGTAATAAAGCCAAATGTCTAAAAGTTGGGGCTCTGGTAATCTAACCTGTGTTCACATTTGAGTTCACATAGTGCCTTTGTGATTGTATGAATTTGGTGAAATTGTCTGACCCCAGTGAGGTTCAATATCCTTATTCAATATATGGTGATAATTTCGATTTCAAATGGTTGATATGAAGATAAAATGATCTCCTGAATAGTGAGTTTAACAAAGTACCAATAATATAATAAAATATCTCCATAATTGTCAGTGTTTTATCATAATTTACTAATGTGGAAATAAGCCAAAATTAACTCTGAATCTGAGTAAACTTGAGAAAGCAGTATAAAAAAATATAGTGATGTTATAAGACAAGATCAAACATTGGTTATAAAAATATAAATATATAATATTATTATATTAAATACAAAATAGGTATTCATGGACAGTCACTCCTTACATGTAGTCTTTTAGGAACATGCCTAAAGTGTGGTAACTAAATATATAGTCTTGCCTAATTTTACCTATATTTAAATAGCTGAATGCTTAAATTATATACATTTTTGGCAACAGAGTATAACATAATAAAGCACTGCATTATTTAGCTACTTATCTTCCTGTTGTTTGTTTTTAACGTGAAAACCACTGATTTTGTCCCACATCAGGACATGCTAAAAGTTTCTATTGAATTTGTGTATCTTGAATTATAATTATTAGATCCAAAAAGCAAAAATATTGTCCTTTAAATGTCCTGTGAATGTATAGGTTAACAGCCTCAACAAAAGTTTAAGAGCTTCAGTTACTTATTATAATGGCTAAAAATATACCCTAATGCTAAGTTAAGGAATCCATAAAATTAATGAGGTATTTTGGCTGATTTTATCACTTCTGAATAGTAGTATTAAGGTATTAAGAAAATTACTTTGAATTTGCCATTCACCAATTAGATTATTACATTGGGGAGAATAATCCACTGGACAATCTATTGGACCAGTTGTCCAAATTCCATTAACTAATTTGCTGTTGTACTATGAATTTAACCTTTGTTAGAAATTCTTTTTATTTTTCTTCATTTTAAAGTTTGAGTTTTTACCAAAAGCATTAAGGACAGAACTCATAATAAGACACTAACTTACTAAAGTTAGTTCTATTCCATTTCAGAAGTAATTAAAATGAAAACTTGAATGATGTGAATGAAATAAAAAAAAAACCTATCTTGTGGGAGATCAGAGTGATGGTGGAAGCAGGGGGGTGAATGACTTTACCAGAGACACAGTGGAGAACAGAACAGTGGATTTATTAAAACACAGTCCTAGAGAAGGTGGGGGAGGGAGCACTAGAGGGGAGGAGTTTGCACCCTAAGGCCGAGATTTGAGGCTCTCTCTTATACTGTTTTTGTGGGTTTTCTAATACAAGGTACCACTTTGCCCCTGTTATGAAATGGGGCCAAAACAGGGGGAGGGGAAGGCCTCCAACTCACAAGCCACAGGTCACTTTCATCCCCGTAGCAGTTGCCACTCAAAATGCAGTTTAACAACAGGGTTTAACAAGGACGTTTAACTGGGAAAACGGAAAGTCCTTAAAGCCACAAGTGGCAGTTATCCCAGTCACCATTTCCAGTCCAAAAGGTCCCAAAGACACAGTCCAAGATGGCGTCCTTTGCCCCTCCGAACCTCAGAGGTTGACACTCTCCAAAGTCCAGTCCTTTCTCCAGCATCTTCTTTTTCCTTCTTCTCTCTTCAGTGTTTCACACTGCTCCTTGTTCAAGGTGCTCCAAACCTCTTTCACAATTGCTGATGAAAAATCAGCTTTCCAACCTCCTGGCCATCTCCAGGTACCAGCTTTCCATATCACTCTGCTGCGGTGCCACAATCTCCACGCTGGCCACTTTTCAGCTAGACACCATGGCTCCTTGTCCCCTCCAGCTTACTCTTCCAGGGGGTTTTTGCCCAGCCTGGTCACTCAAGCTACTCTTTACCCACTTGCCATTTTCTTCTCTCCATTCCCCAAAAGTTCTCTCTGTCTCTTTCTCTCAAGAGTTCTCCCTTCACCCCTCTCTCTCTCCTCTCCCCCCCCCCCAAAAGTCTGTCTCTTTCACTAGTCTCTGCTCCTTGCCTCCCCTCCACCCTTGTCCAACTTTCTATTCCAACTGCTTCTTCTGGCAGTTTAACTGCCACAAACAAGGGGGGAGGGGCTAATTGCCACTGTCCAGTGGGGGAGGGGCTAATTGCCACCCCCCAGCGGGGGAGGGCACCTAGTTAACTGCCACAACCCCCAGAGGGGGAGGGGCTCCCAGTTTCAGTTATTTGATGGGATGACTAATCTCCAGTGCTGACCTTTGACACAGGAACATCTCTGGCTGCTGCTTCTGCCTCCTGGAGTTGGTTTTTATGGCCTAGTTCCCAGGGCAGCCTTTCCATTCCTTTGTGTATTCCAGCCTCCAGTCCTTCCTCTGTGCCAGGTGTGGGGACTTAGTTTTTAACCTTACTAAACAAACCCTACAATAACTGCAGAAGTACAAAATGAGAAGACAAGATAAGTGAAGTTCTAGGGTCAGAATGTCATGGGGATGAAAATTCCAACAGGGATTGACAGCCAGATCATCGCTCCCTGGATTTGGGGAAGCAACTGATTAACAGGACATCTCCTGTTAGGACAGTATGAAGAGAAAAAAAAAAACCTCTAAGGGATGGAAACAAAATGTAATTGTAGGCACAGTGGCACAAAGTGATTGCAAAGAGATTTAAAGGGCTTTAGAATAATTGAAGGAAGAAGGTATATATTCCGTGAGACAGAACTCCATTGTGGCATCTTTGCCCTCCCTGGATCCATGAATGTGGGAGTCCCACTTTGTTTTGAAATCAGGACGAAGAGGGGCAAAAGCCAGTAACTAGCAAGTCATGGGGGGGGGGGGGG
>PVHY01011936.1:0-46199 GCA_004024945.1 Uropsilus gracilis
TTTTTAAAAGACTATAGAAGACTCAGTTTAATTCACAATTATTTTTGTGTTTAATCAAATATCTTTTATCAGTGTAATGGGCTATTCTTGAAAACAGTCAGAAGCCCATGGGGCAAATAATGGTCATTTTTAAACAGATTTGCATGTCTGTCTATCTGTCTGTCTATGCACGTGCACTGGAAACCAGACTAAAGAAGTAAAGATCCTGTATTGATAGACTAATGCATCTCTTTTCTTTCCATAAATGTTTTTCTAGTTAATGACTGACTTGCTTTTTTATAAACGCTCTGGAGCAGAAAAAGAGGAATTAACAGCACACTTTGAAGTTAGAATGAAATCTTAATACAATGGGTAGTTTACAGTTTAGTGTAAAGACATTCATCCATGTAGGCCTAAGACCTGGGTTTGAATTTAAAGATTCCATTTAACCTCTGTACCTCAGCTTTCTTATCTGTAAAATGGAGATATTAAAGCACTTCACACGAACACAATGTGCATGAGAGAAGTAAGCCACAAAAAGCATTTAAGCACTCTGCTTGACATGCGCTGACACGGGTAAATGGAAGCTGCTGCTGCTGTTTATGTTTCTGTGATGCTGCTGCTGCTGCTGCTGATTGCAGCCCTGAGCAGTACTGTTGGTTTCCTCAGTCTCATGTGTTTTAAATGTGTGGAGTGAGCTCTTAAAAAGAACCTCTGGGTCCATCCTAGAGAGAACAACAGTTTCCTAATTCCTCTCTCTCCCCCTCAGATTGTCTTTTGGCTCTTTGTATTTGCACCAGAATCTTTTAATTGAAGTAGTGTGCAGTTTATAGGATACATTAACTGTCTTCCAACTTCATAGCACCGTTGATTTTCTTTCTCAACTCTTCAATAATAAAAAAATCACTTTCTCTTAATTGGGTGCTTTTCATTTTCCTGTTTACAAATCTCAGTAGTGGCTGTGACAATGAGAGTGAGTCTTGCTCATGGACAGACTCCTGAGGATGAACATTTTAACCTACTTCAAATTTTACTTACAAATTCTTCTTTTTCCCTATGGAAACAGATATGCTTCCTTTAGGGAAACTGGTTTTCTGCAGTTTCCCTACAAAAACTGGTCCCTCCGTGCACTACCATGCAGGGACCTTTGAGAGTTCCCCAAATTTTGTAGCTTGTACGGAACTCAGAAAATCCCTTTGGCAGCAAAAGAAGCATTTGTTGCATCCTGCTATGATCTTTAGTTTCCATCCTATTTCTTTGTTCTGTATTTTTTTTCATTTAAAAAATCCGGAACCTCATCTTGAAGGCCCTTCAGCATAGGGATCATCTCTTTGAAGGTCTGCCCAAGGACCTTCCAGGTCCTTCCAGGACTCCTGTGTGAAAGAATGTCATGGGTTAACATTTCAAGTCTAAAATTAGACACTTAACATTTTCCTCATTTTAGCCATCAGAATTATCAGTATTCACTAGACATTCCTTGGCCTAAGTCTTATCAAACTCCCTGAAGATACATTTTTAATTTGTGTCTAAGTCCTAATACAGTGATGTCCTGGTAACGCCTCTTGTTCTTCTGATTTTATGGTGGGAAGAGTGATTTTGAAAAAAGAGAAAGTTCTGCTTGGCATTGGTAATGAAGATGAGTTTATAATGTCTACAATTGGGTCTAATACCTATAACAAGGAGAGTTGATAACAAGATGGATACAGCAATTTAGCAAAGTGAACAGTTATTCAATCTGGAGCTCTTCTTATTTACAACCAATCTTAAAGGATAATTACTCTGTTCCATGGCCTCCAAGTTCTCCTAGTAGTTAGCAAAGTCAGTACTCCTTCTGAGAGCCCAGTCACCTGCTGTTTGTTAATGTTGTTAGTTACTTCAGCTCTACTGCTTGCTTTTTTTTGTTTCCCTTTCTCTTGTTGCTATAAAGACATGACAGAACAAGTTGTTGCCACTTTCACTTCCCCTTACATTTTACTAAATCAGAAAAATTTTGGAGTTAGATAAAAATAAGTCATAAAGCCTCCTTTCACTTAAATTGAAAACATTAGACTCAGCACAGATTCATTTCAGTCTTCTTTAGCAAATTAGGAACGTTCTTTAGCAAAATTAGAAGATTTTGGTTTCAAATTAATGTAGGTGATAGATACCTGAAGGGATGGCCACAATTTTTCACATAATTGAAAGTTGGGACCACATTTGCGTACCAATTATTATTACATAGCAGATGTAAAATGTGTTGTATATGCTTGGGAAGCTGGCATTTTAATGTAGAAACCATTTTTAAACATGTTCTAAATATGTAAATTAAAAGTTTTTAAGTTTGTAGTTGCATATTAAGATCATATAAACGATAAATTTACTGACAACTTAATAAGAGCTTATGTCAGAAAAAAATATGAATGTAATCATGTGTCCAAAACAACCACTCTCAACATATTCTTCCTATGGATCAACATCATTTTTAGCTTGTAGTAACTAAGCCTCAGTTCACATTTTACATAAATGGGTCAATTTTAATAACTTGGTGTATCTGACTTTAATTCAGTTTTAATTTTAACCAGAAAATTCCTTAAAAAGTAAAAGTAAATTTCTCGATTACATTGAATCAAATGTATGCTGTATTTGTATGATAGTAAGGAGAAGTATAATTTGTTTTCAGTTAGGAAAATGGAGCAAATTGCCGATGCACAAGTTTTATGTTTTTAATTTTTGTCCATATCTGTAGAACACACAAGTTTTAATCAGGATTTCTTCTTTGCCTTCTTTTTGGCAAATGCGGTGCTGGGTACCTGTGGTAAAGCGGCTTCTGTTATGTTCCCTGTCTTCTTCGTAGGGCAGACAGCAATAGCGTTCCATAAAGGGAATTAACCAAATTTCCTTTAGTAAGTTGAAATAGTGGTAAAGGAACAGTGGGCTCCTAGAAACAAAATAAAAAATGTTTACTTTTGATGTGTTAACTCCCTGTAGGGCCCCCAATGTTTGCTTATTCAATTTAAAACCCTTTAGTTAGAGAACAGAAGGTCAGCAAGGCAGAAGCTCAGCTGTTAGCCTGCTGAAGTTTTGCGTATTGTTTTAGAAAAGTGATCTTAAGTAATTGGGGCATAAGTGTGTCAGCTTCAAAGTGAGTGAATCAGTGCTTTTGGGCCCTCTTGTTTTTGGTTACAACCTTCTGGGGCCTGATGAAAAGAAGAACTTTGTTCCAAGTGGTGAATATCTACATATAATTCTCTTTGTTTTGAATGTGCTTCCCGGAGAACATTTCCACACACTCCGGAAAGAAGCTTCTAGGTTGGCTGTTACTTAGCTCCTCCACTCATTCTCTTGAGGTCCCCTGAACCTTGAGCCTATAAGCCTATAAGAGAGAGGTTAGCAGTCATTCCCATATGCTGTGTTGTGCTTTGTGACTCTGGCTTTTCAATCAGCTCACCTAGTGTAGTGAATATGTCCTCACTCTTACACAGCTGCTGAGAATGGAGAGCTTGCAAGTGCAAATTTAGACCTGTAGGCTAAGAAACATTTCTTTCTGGTTTCTGGTCTTCTTCAGTAAGATATCTAAGAAAGCCAGCATCTCTAAATCACCCAGTCCTTGAACTTAAGGTAACATTTAGAAAGTCTATGAGATATGCTAATTGACCCAAGAGTTGTCTCCTCTGTCCATTTACAATTTACCGTTGACACCTTTTACCTGTTAGCACTGACCAAGCCCAGGTTATTTATATACCAGACCTCCAAGTATATGCTTATTCCTATGTGCGAAGTTGGGGTTCATAGGTGTTTTCAAAGTATTGTGATAATCTGGGCCCATGTAAATCATTATTATTAGGATTTTTTTCAAGTTTCCTTTCTAATAATACTTGTTTTCCTTCTTTTTCCCTTACAGTATACACTTTGGAATTTCCTCCCAAAGAATCTGTTTGAACAGTTTAGAAGAATTGCAAATTTTTATTTTCTCATCATTTTCCTTGTACAGGTAAGTGTCCTGTAAACATCCACTCAGCTTTTGGGAACTTAATTGCTTCAAGCACATTTTCAATGCATGTCTACCCTTAAAAATGCCCACTGATCAAAAGATGCTTCAGGGTTATTATAATACCTTTCAAAGTACCAATATTACATTTTAATATTTATACAATTCTATGTTTTTTTTTTCCCTGTTGTTGAGACTAGGTCTCGCTATTTTTGCCCATGGAACCGCAGGCTCATATTGCCCGGGGTACCACGGACTCAAGCAGTCCCCAGTCTCAGCTTCCCAGGTAGCTGGGATTACAGTCTCAGCTTCCCAGGTAGCTCCACCAGGCCCAGCTATTTTTTTTGCAACTAAGTCTCACTACATTGCCCCGCGCGGAACTCGAACTGTGATCCCTGGTCCCCGCCGTGACTTCCTAGGCTGCCACTTAACAGGCATGTGCCACCATGCCCGACCCTGATTATGTTTCTGAAGTAGTATTTTCACTTAAAAACTTTGTTACTTTTTAAGACACTTTCATGGATCCCATATCTTCTTCCTAGAAGAACATCTGTCAGTCAACTTCTCTGTGATCCTATTTTGTGTTTCAAGTTTTAGACACAATAAAGAAGCGAAAAGATGAATGGCAGATGATGTCACTTACGTGTGGAATATAGAAAAACCAAACAGAGGGGCAAAGACACTCCTTGAAAGTTAACCATAGAACTGAGGCTTAGGTTGGGGGGAGCATGAGGGAATAGGGTGCTCTCACAGTGGGAGAACAGCAGTGATCATACCTGGAGGGAGAACTCATATATTGTCCCAAAATTGACAATGATGTAAGAAAAAACTATTACGTTGAAAAAATGTTTTACGTAATTGAAAAAAATTAGACATTAAATTGTAGCTTCTGTCTTTAATTCCACAAGCAATTAAAATATTTCCTTCACTGAAACATTCCCTGAAAATTTTACTACACTAAAAGTACTTTTTTCTCATTTCACTTTTTAACTGAAGCAGAAACATCCTAGTGAAATTGCTGAAATGCTTTGTTGATGTTAAGTGCTCTATTTATCCACTTAAAGGCTTTGAGTAAATGGTCCTGTAATTGAATTTAGTCCTGCTACTTAAAGCCAATCTGGTGTGATAGGAGAAAGAGCCCATTTCAGTCTTGAATGATGGAGCATTTGAAAAGGAAATCCTCCCGATGCATGGTCAGATGTGTTACAGAGCAGCATGAAATAAACATTGTAGACACTTATGCTCACAGAAGTCAGTCTACTTTGCATTTGTGTGCTTCAGTCTCCTTCAGCAGATTCACACCTACTGTGCCTGCTGGGTCTGATGGTCCGGGACACCAGGGGAAGGTAGCAGATGCAGTGAAGACCAAAAAAATTTTTTTACCCTTAAGAAGGCATTTATAACCAGGACAGTTATGTATTCAATTGATTTAATAGTTTAAACATCATAAAACCTGAGCAAAATGACAGTGGGATATAGTGAAATTAGTGACTTTTTTTTTCTACCCAAGAGGAACTTGAGAAGACTTCAGAGAGTAGATATCTGAACTGAACTTCAAAGGATGAGAGAGAATTTAATGGGTAAATAATGACAGACTGATGTCCTAGTATGTGCACATACAGATACAGAGCCATGCAAAAGCTTGTGTCTGTAATACAGGGTGGTAGCGGCGGTATTTCTGGGCGGTTGCTTTCTAGATATGAGTCAGTCGTGAGGAAAGGTTGACCTTATGCTCCTCTGTCCATCAAATCTAGTTTTCTTTGTACTATTTCCTACTTTAAGTTAGCAACAGCATCCACCCAGCCATGTTGACCGGACACTTGGGAGACATCTGTAACCATCCAAACATACAAGACATTTTGGACTAGTCCTGCCATTTTTGCCTCCAAAATATCTCGAACTTTGTGTGTCTGCTGCTTCCACCCTTGTCTGAGCCATTGTTCCACCCAGATTACAGCAGTCGCCTCCTAAACAACTCCGTCTCATCTTAGTCTGCTCCGTTCTGTCTCCCACAAGGCAGTGAGGATCACCTTTTGAAAGTGTCATTCTGGTGATAGGCACTCCTCCTGCTTGCTCTGCCTCCACACGCCCACCATACTGATTTCCTGTATTTCCTCATCTGTGCTGCCCTCCACCCTGTCATGGAGACTTTGTGTGCATTCTCAACTGTGCTGAGAAAATCTCCCTTCATGTAGTGAATTTCTACTTAATCCTTGAGCTCTCAACATCTCACTGGCTTTAAATCTGTTTTTTCCTCTGAGCAGCCAGCTAAATGAGGGCAAGGACTTGTTTCCATCTTTTTTAAAACACTAGCTAGAGTCCCGCTGATAGTAAATAGCACGAGTGTCAACAAATAGATGGCAATGAATGGATATATTTAAGCCAAGGGGTTAATCCAAACTTTTTTTAAAACTAAACCTGAATTTAGGACTATTTTCCTGTGCGGGTTGCTTTTGTTTTAAAGAAAGTGAGCATGAACCCTGCTATACCAGAATCTGGTTTCTCTGGACTTCTGTCTGAAATGTTTGCAGCAGCCTGCAGATGCTGAATATGAGTCTGCGGCTTATTTTCATTTTTCTTTCAATTTAATTTCTTTACCTTAGGTCACAGTAGACACACCCACAAGCCCCGTGACCAGTGGACTTCCACTTTTCTTTGTGATCACTGTCACAGCCATCAAGCAGGTAAATGCTTTGTTGCTGTCAGGCCTGCATTTCAGTTCCGTCTGGTTTTGGTTTCATTGTTAAAGGTTCTTTTTCATATTTCTAGAGTGGGTAAATATCCTTGATGACTTTAGTTTATATTTGATTCCTGTTGAAACCTGTTTCAATGATTGTTGGATACATCCTTAATTTCTCCATTTCATTCCTCCTCAATATTTGTGTGTGAAAGTGTCAGCCTTAAAGAGAGAATTAGGTAGAAGGTGCAGCCCAGTTGAGAAGTGGCAGGTGAGTTTTAAGTGTCCATTAATTTCCATGTGGCATATTTGCAAAGACCCAGTTCTAGTGCACTGTCTTTATTGTTGCTTATAGCAGAGCAGTCAAGAACATAAATACTTTCTGGGCTTTCCCAGTGGTGTTCAAAGGGGTGGTGGAAAGAAGAAACTTGTCTCTTGGGAAAACTGACAAACTTCCATAGTTTATTATGTTGATGCCTTCAAAGTATTTTTGAGCACTTTTACATGATTGTACCTTTGAAAAACACTAGATAAATAGAAAATGAGAAACTAGCAGCGAAAGACTGAGTTTGCAACGTTTATCATGTACTGGGACAGGCATCAGGTCCTGGATGATTACAAACACACTTGTAGTCACTTTGTAAAGAGCACTTTACAAAGTAGCTTCCCAAAGAACTTCCAGAATGAAGGTCTGCTTACCAGTGAGCACGAGGGACCCTTTCCGCTTGGGGTGGTTATTTGCTTTTCTGTCTTTCCTACCAGAAACCACACGAATATTTTATCAAGTGTTTGGTTGCTAAATAAAGACTTTTTGAATGTCTTAAGCTTAAGCTTAAAGAGCCTTAAGCTCTTAAAGAGTTTTCTTTAACATCATAGAATTGCTGGTCCCAGAATAGCCTCTGTGGATTTCAAAAGCTCTTACTGATTCATTTTATTCCCAGTACTAGTTCCTATTAGGTCCATACTTTCCTCACTGATTCATTTTATTCCCAGTACTCGTTCCTATTAGGTCCATACTTCCCTCACTGACATCACAGAAAGTACCTTACGAAATGGTAGGTACATACATTATTCTTTTTTAAGAAAAGGTCATGTTCAAACAAATGAGCAGCCTCCTTCCTTAGTTCTTTTGGCTTAAATCTACTCCAGAGGAAAAGCCCAAAGGAAAATGAGCCATTAGATCTTACCCTGATTATTTTTAACTCTGAAAATTGAATACCGATTTGTGTTTTCTCATCCAGTCAGCAAGAAGATTTAACTGTTGATCTCTAAAAGTTAGCATAGATTCTCTACTAAAACCATCCTAACTTGTTCTAGTTTCTGTTCCTAGGAAGGAATTATATTTCTTCAGAGATGTTCACGCCAATACTCTACAAAAGAAGAATGTATTTAAGTGATTAAGTCTTTGGAAAAATAACACATAGAAAATTTTTCTAAAAACTAGAAAAAATTAAAAATAGTAAAAAGTAACATTAACTTGAGTAAGAGTAGAATTAGAATACTTAATCATAGCCCTTCACAGATGGAGAACATTAAGGCTCCAATTCCTATATTTTAATTAAACCTTAATGGTGAAATTGTGAAACCCTTTAACACCCTTTAAAATGTATTTACCTAAGATGTATTTTGAAAGCATACATCAGTTTTTGCTATAAAAGTGTACAGCATTATCTCTAGCATTCAGAATTGAAATTTAAGTTGCAAGTATAAATATCAGCTGGTGACTCATGAAGAGGGTTATAAAATTTATTACCAAGTTTACTTTGTTATCTGAGCTTATTTTATGTTTTGGGTTTTTTTTTTTTTAATTCTTCTAGGGATATGAGGATTGGCTGAGACACAGAGCTGACAATGAAGTTAACAAGAGCACTGTTTACATTATTGAAAATGCAAAGCGAGTTACAAAAGAGAGTGAAAAAATCAAGGTATAATATTTGTACTTCACTTTTTTTTTATTATAAGAACATACCATGTTAAAGTGTACAATTCAGAAGGCTTTAGTGTATTACACTGTTGTACAGTCATCAACATTGTGTAGTTCCAGACTATTTCTGAGAGGAAATGCCCACGGCCTTTAAGCCATTGTGCCACATTCCTCCCCACAGCAGCCCCTTGCCCCAGCCCCTGGAAACCACTAGTCTTTCTATAAATTTACCTCTTTTATGTTGTTTATCTAAATGGAATAATGTACTGCGTGTACTTTGTGGCCTCTTGTCTCTGACTGCTCTGAACCTACCGTTCTCAAGGTTTGTTCATAAAGAAGCATGTGTCAGTATTTCATGTCTTTTATGCCTGAATAATAGTCCATTGCATGCATACAGTTTTTTAATCCATTTATTAGTTGATGGACATTTGGGTTTTTCTACCTTCTGGCCGTTATGAGTATGTGGCCATGAACATTCATGTACAAATTTTTGTTTTCAATTCTTTTGGGTATATAGTAATATTTAACATTGTTCATAGATTCTTATAAACTGTGATTTAAACCAAATAGTCTACTGTATGATGAAGTCAGGTCCTTGGATAAGGTCCTGGTCAGTGTCCTTTCATTATAATGTTGATGAGATGAAGAGAACCCTGACTGAGGTCACACTTAATGACTTTATTCAAGGACCTGCTATGTATATACCTAGGATATAGTATACGGTGTTACTAGCTCCTATAATCATTCTGTCTAACTTTTTGGTGAACCACCAAATCGTTTTCCCCTTCAGCTGCACCATTTTACATTCCACAATCAGTGTATGACAGTTCCGAGGTGTTATTTTTTAATAGCTCAGGCAGTTTAATTTTTCACTCAAATTAATTATTGCTTATTCCCCAGTAAGATTCCTGTCAATAAGATTTTAGAACTCTCCATGTCAGATAATTTTTCATCCCCAACAGGTTTTAGTTTAGTTAATATTAAACTTTATATTTTAGGACAGCAAAATGGAGCAGAAGGTACAAAGAAATCACATACACCCTGTCTCCATACAGGTATAACTTCCCTATATGGGAAAGTTACCAGTATCATTATCCCCCAGGAAAGTGGATTATTTAATACAGTTGATGATTGCATCGACACAGCATTATCACCCAAAACTAATCATTTACATTGAAGTTGTCTTATAAATTCTCTGGGTTTTGAAAAATATATGTCAAATATCCACTATTATAGTATCATAAAGAATCATTTCACTGCCGGGCACAGTGGTGCGTGCCTGTAAGCTTCAGCCTATAAAGCGGCTGTGGCCAGGGATCGTGGTTTGAGTCCCGCTCGGAGCAACACAGCGAGACCTAGTCCCAAAAAATAGCTGGACGTGGTGGCACGCGCCTGTAATCCCAGCTACCTGGGAAGCTGAGGCTGGGAATTGCTTGAGTCCATGGTACCCCAGGCAACATGAGCCTGTGGTTCCACGGGCAAAAAGGATAATTTCACTGCTCTAAACATCCTCTGTGCTCTGCCTCCAACCACTTATCTTTTTAGCATCTCCATAGTTTTGCCTTTTCTAGAAAGTCAGTTACTTGGAATTATGCACCATTTAGCCTTTCATTTAGCCTTGTCTTTTTATGGCTTGATAGCTCATTTCTTTTTAGTTTTAAATAATACTTCATTGTCTGCATGCCCCATAGTTTGTCTGTTCATCTGCTGAAGGACGTTTGGTTGCTTTCAAGTTTTGGCAGTTGTGATGAGGGAAATGCTTTAAGTGTTCACATGTAGGTTTTTGTGTGATCAGTTCATTTGGATAAAATGCCAAGGAGTGTGATAACGGAATTGTATGGTCAGGGTTTATTTAGTTTTTACAAGAAACTCTCAAACTGTCTTCCAAAGTGGAGTTTCTTTTACACATTCCCATCAGCCATGAGTAATAGATCCTGTTGCATGACATACTCTCCAGTGTTCAATGCTGTCAGTGTTTTGGATTTTGGCCATTGTGATAGGTGTGTGGTGATACCTTCTTGTTTCAATTTGCAGTTCCTAATGGTAGATTTTGTTTTTTGTGCTTAGTGAGATGACTCTGTTCAGGTATTTGCCCATTTTTTAAATGAGGTTCACTTTCTTATTTTGGGTTTTAAGAGTTTTGTGTGTATTTTGGTTAGTGGTTCTTTATCAGATGTGCCTTTCACAAATATTTTATCCCATTCTAAATGGATTTTTTTCATTTTTTATTGTGAAAAAAGCACTTAACATACTAAGTAGTATGTTCATGTTGTTGTGCAACAGATATCTACATGTTTATACTGTAACAGTGATGCACTTACCCACTCAACACCCATTCTCACTCCCCCCAGCTCTTGATAAACACACTTCTACTTTTCATTGCTGTGACTTTGACTACTTTAGATAAATACTTCACATGAATGGGATCATAGAGTATTTGTCCTTTTTTTAAATGACTCATTTCACTTAACATAATGCCTTTAAGGTTCACCCACATTGTAGCTATGGCAGATATCCGTCTTTTTAGAGCTAGATGATCCATTGTGTATATGTGCCACGGTGTATACCTATCGGTGTGGACGTCTGGGCTGTTTCCACCCCTTGGCTATTGTAACTAGTGCGGCAGTGAACACAGGTCTCTCTTTAAGATCCTGTTTTGAATTATTTAGATATAAACCCAGAAGTGGAGTTTCTGGATAGTTTAATTCTATTTTTAATTCTTTGAAGAACCTCCATTTTATTTTCCATAGTGGATATACCATTTTACCTCTGTGCTGACAATGCACAGGGTTCCAACTTCTCTGCCTCCTCTCCAGCACCTGTTATTTTCTATTGCTTTGAGTGTGACCATCCTGGTGGGGAGGAAATGCTACTTCATTGTGGTTTTGATTTGCATTTCCCTAGTGATTGCTGATATTGAGCAGGTTTTTATATACTTACTGGGCACTGGTATAGTTTTGAAGAAATAATCTCAGTTCCCTTACCCATTTTTAAACTGTTATTTGTATTTGTCTAATTTTGAATTTATTGTCTGTGTTTTTGGCGTAATATCCAAAAAAAATTGCTGCTAAATCCAGTGTCCTGGAACTTTTTCCCCTGTGTTTTCTTCTTAGGAGTCTAATGGGTTTAGGCCTTTAAGTTCATTTTGAGTTACTTTATGTATTATAAAGTCCAGCTTCTTCTTTGTCATCTTCTTCCTCTTCTCTTCTTCCTCCTCCTCTTCTTCCTCTTCTTCCTCCTGTTCTTCTTCTGTGTTTCCCCAACATCATTTGTTGGCAAGACTGTCCTTTCCTTACTGTGTAGTATCGATACCCTTATAAAAATTACTTGGCCATGTATGTTAAGCTCTGAGAACATGGATCATTTCTTCTTAATTCTTTTTAACCCTTTTGGATCTCAGTTTAACATCTTGGTACATTTAGGTTGATTCGATTGAAGCTCAAGACACAACCTTTGTATGTTTCTACTTAGTACTAAAGCATGACATATTTATGATCATCTTAACTTATCTGGCTTCCAGTAATGTTACAATCCATACTCCTTCCTTTACAAATAGCTTTTTACACCTGGAATTCCTCAAGTCCTGTGACTCAGCTGTCTTCACTATGTACCAGGTGATTCTGTCTTGTCTCGTAGCTTCATTCTCCATCTAAAATGCTAAGGAAATCTAAATTCATCTTTTCATCTAAAACATTTCCTTGAACTTAAGGCTTGAAAGTTCTATCTGGATATCTAATAAGCAGCTCAAAGTTCACATTTCCAAAGACCTAAATTCCTGATTTTCCGTCATTCCCATCTCTGTCTTTAAACCTGTTCTTTTGATCTTCTCATTCTTTTTTGCTTTCTCTTATCCCCTATATCTATAACCCCTATATCTGTAGCCTGAGGACTAGATGCAGTTTATCTTAATCACAGGTCAGATGGTGAGTCATGGCTAGAAGTGTGATTCCACACCCAGATCCATTCACATCCCAGCTTTCTCACTTACCACTTATAGACTCCTTCCTTAACCTCTGTTTGCCTCAATTTATCACTTCTAAAGAAGAGGAAATAAAAGTTCCTACTTCACAGGATTCTTATGAAGACTAAATGAGTTGATAAAAGTAAAAGTGACTATACCAGTAACCACGTCACACATCCTCCTGATTCCATTTTTGCCCATGCCTTCACTTTGTCTATTCTCCAGATTTGTCTTTTTTTAAATAAAGTTGCTCCTTTGTTTCAAAACACTTAACAGAATTCCCATTGCAGTGAACATGCAGCACCCCCACCCACAGTTGTGCAGTCAAACATTTAGCCATTTTCAGTTTATCAGCATCTCTTCCCCCACACAAATAATCCAGAAAGAACTCAAATAAATAGCATTCCACATAAGAACATGGACTGATTTAACTAGGATTATACCTGGTTGGATCAGCCTCAAGGCAGAGAAACCTGATGAAGGAACATTAAAAGATGGAGCATTTTCTGTAGGCATTAGGGAGTATTGAAGAGTGACCACAACATCAGAAAGAGGAAATTGAGAGTAAAGGGGAGGGTGTGGGAGACTTTTACTTTTGTTATTTTACGTAGGGTTCCAGGAGCAACAGATTTAATGTTATGCATTATGTAGGCTGCTTTTGATTCTTATGCTGAGTAATGATGAATTTCTATCACTGGCTTAGATACTTCAGATGCTAGCTACCTTAGTTCAACCTGTGGTCTTCCCCTCTGGGAGCATGAAGTAAAGAAAAAAGAAAGACATTCTGAGAAAATGGCTTTCAACCCATTTCAGAAAATAAATACTTTGGAGTTTAGAGAATTGGGATGAAAGCAGTTTTCTCAGATGAGGCAGGCATGAAATACATTGTTAGATTCAGACAGTGGACTCTGAAAGTCCTTCTGTGTTTAAGTATAGATTGTGGCTTTATGTAAGCGAGGAAGGAGAGATTCAACAAAATGTATTATTTACAAATTAATTCAATTATTGATGCTGTTACTCTTGGCTCCTGGTAATGATTGGAAAAGAAAATAAAATGTTTCCCAAGTAGGTCTTGAAATCTCATCATTATTTGCCAAATCACATTGCACATAGAAGGTAGGTATGTCATGTGTTCACTTAGTGTTTCATGATCAGTGTGTCCAGATTGGTGTGCTGGCTACTGACTTCTTCCTAATGTACCTTGTCTGTTGCCCCTCTGCAGTCTCCTGCTTTCATCTCATGCTGCTATACAAAAGTGTCACTTACCATTCTCTATATGTGCCACCAAGTGGGGAATGTCAGGGAGCACTAAGCTGGCTGATTTCTTAAACCCCTACCCAAAAAGTTGCCATTAGTGCTCACAAGTTGGGAGTAAAGTGGTTGGAGGAAATTAGCAATGATTACAGTTAACACCAGTTGGTGATTATATGTGCCTGGTACTTTACTAAACACCCCAGCAGTATACCAGTTCTATAAGGAGTTGTAATCATCTAAAGCATCTACCCAAGACGATATATTTAAGTGGCAGAGGTGGGACATAAACTCAGGTTTCGCAGTCATACCGTTTAACCATCATAACTTACTCCTTCCACTATTCAATATGGTTCACAAGTTCTTTGCTAATGTTTTACCTCTGCTTGACCATAAGGTATTTGCTAATTGTTTCTCATTGCTGTATTAATCGATACTTCTAGTAGCAGATGAATTGTCGGAAAGGGACCTATCTGAAAAAAGTTTTTATACAGGAAAAAAAATAGATATTTCTAATTAATGTAGGTTTTCTGAGCACTGAAGGAACTGGCACTCAACAGTACCAGCCATTGCCACATGGAAGGCAAACCATGTTGAAATGTGCATAATAATGCAGAGTGGGAGTATGATTGCTCAGTGTTCAAGAAATGCTCAAGTTGAGACATGTAGGTTGTCTTGATTCATTCATGAGGTGATAATGGTCATTGTCTTATCAAGCAGTGTCAGAAATGTCAGAGAACAAACAAGTCTGGAATGCTGAAATTGTTTGCTAAAGTTCACTGCTGAGGTAATCTGAAAACATCATAAACCCCTTAAGGAGGATCCTATTGAGTAATACTTCTTCCAACACTTTCACATGGTATAGGATGCTGAGTCACTCTAAGCCCCAGAGTAGGACACTTCTTTGTTACTGTTGTGACTGCAGCTTGAGGTACATTTTGGGATAAAGATGATTTCTTTTTCTCTCCATTCTAGGTTGGTGATGTTGTGGAGGTACACGCTGATGAAACCTTCCCCTGTGATCTTATTCTTCTGTCATCCTGCACTGCTGATGGAACCTGCTATGTCACTACAGCCAGTCTTGATGGAGAGTCCAACTGCAAGGTAATGGAAGCTAAACATTGCCTAAACATTTTGAGTTCAGGGTATTCATACAGTACTCTTTCCCATGAACTCCTAATCTTTTATTTTTTCCTATTTGTGTAAGTTTTATATTTGCAAACAACTTTTATATAATTGTCTTTGAACTTGTAAGCAAATACTTAACTTTGGGGAAAAGCGTGGTGTTGATAAGAAAAAACTACACCGTAAATAAGACCCATTTATTAGAGTGTTGCTTGCATTTAATGTTGACATAACCATTCAAGACTTTTTTTAGGCTTTGAAAATTGAGAGCAGTTGTAGGCTGAAATTATAATGCTAAAAATAGCTTCATATATTCTACTCTTACAGTTTGATTTCTTTTTATTGAAATCTTTATTTAATGTTTGTTTCTGGCATACTAGAGAAATCTAACCTGGGGTAATTTGATCACTTTCTAAATAAAACCTTAGGGTGTAGTTTGGCAAATATTTGCTTTACTGTAACTAGGAAGAATTATAAATATGTTAGAGTAAATTTGTTCACACTGAAGGATAACTTACTTCCTTGGTTCCTTCTGGCACAGTCAGTTCTTGGCCATTGGCCAGAACTCCACAAGGCGGGAAGCTGGATCCTTTCTTGCTGCCTTTAAGGAAGAGCACTAGCGTGCTCACCACTGAGGATCCTTGGAAGACTTTCCTCCGCCTCTTCATTCCATCTGGGCTGAGGACCCAGGACTCAGTCTGTAAGAAGGAAGCCAAATGCCTGCTAGATAACTAACTCTGTGCTTCAAGGTCATACTGATGAACTAGTCCCATTATACTGTTCAAAAAGAAAGCTTTATTTGAGGAAATATCAAGATAAAAATTGAGAAATGGACCTAATGATTCCCTAATAGGGGGGAAAAATTGTTCAGAGGACAGAAACTTTAAAGTGTTTGTTTGTTTGTTTGTTTGGTTGGTTGGTTGGTTGGTTGGTTGGTTGGTTGGTTGGTTGGTTGTTTTTCAGTTAAGTTGATCTGACCATGTCAGCTGAAAATACAGAAGGTCTTAGAAGTCAGGAAATAGTTTCAAAGATAGCACAGGCATTTCCATAGTCTGCCCTGCAGACCACCAGTGTTCCTTGTGCGTTGCAGCGCAGGCTTTGAGTTTGCATGAGCCCTGTTTGGTTCCATAAATGGGTTCACTGGGGCCTGCCTTGAGTACTGGGTGAAAGACATGCGTAATGTACACTAGTGGAACAGTCTGCTGTCTCACTCAAACAAGACATGTCATCTCCCTGCTCCTCTGAAATGTAGCCACTAAGAACATTGGCCAGATATTCATTATCCTACTTGAATAATAAAACTATTGATAATTTTTCTTGCTCTTGGCAGAGTTAACATTCTTATGACCAAAAGGTTATGTTCAATTTATGTGTGCCTATTTACTTCACCATATGCTGGTGAGCGAAGTGATAGGTCTCAGTTCTATAAATAGGAGAAAAAAATAAACGCATTTAATTCTTCACAGGGTTTTCAGTTAATTATATGCATGCTGCAAATGGAATTCTCTGTACTGTCACTATCAAGAAAAGTTTTTTGTTTTCATTAACTTTGACATCCCCTTGCAGCAGGGCTATCGTTCTGACTATTTGTAATGTATTGTAAGAGTAACACTGTGCAACTTAAGTAGTGAGAACTGTGCATCAATATTTGTATGATTCTGCCAAAGTCTCTTACTCAAACTGTGTTCCTTGAATCAGGTGGGTGTTTGATCATGAAAAGAAACACTTTCTTTTTTTGTTTTTGCTATTGCTGCTGCTTTTATCTAGACACACTACGCAGTACGTGATACCATTACACTGTGTTCAGCCGAATCCATTGATAGCCTCCGAGCTGCAATTGAATGTGAACAGCCTCAACCTGACCTCTATAAGTAAGCATCACCTGGTTTCATTCTACTGCTAGCTGTTGGCTCTGCTTCCCTTTGCCTCCGGTTTTGCAAAGAAACATCCGCCACTTACCAGCCCTCATTCAATTTGTGTTTTTATGAGATGTGTTTTCCTTCTGGCAGGGAAATGAATCAAATCAACCTTGTTCACTATCAGCCTAAGATAAATCATTATGGGTCCAGTCATCTTACTTGTGATTTTTCTTTTTGTTATTTGTAAACATGATGATCCATCACATTTTAAGATTATGTTATCCTGTAATGCTCATCTGTCAAACTGATGCATTAACCAGACTTAATGAAAACAAAAATAAACTCAAGTGTCATCTAACATTAACGAGAAGGCGACCTGTGGGGCCATGCAGCTAGTAGGCTTACTTGCCTTTTTATTTGTTCATGAAGAGCTGAGGGGTTGTAGCTCCACTGTTTCTGCATAGTGGACGGGCAGTAGCAGGGTGGTGGTGTAGTAATGGCACATCGCTGCGCTTCCTCAGCCTTATATGCTTGTGAACAGTCACTGCAGGTCATCAAAAATTTGGCTTCTAATTTTTAAGACTGGTTAGTTTGGTTAATTAGAGCTTGGTGCTAATGAGAGAACAACAGGTTTTAATCCCCACATGTACCAGCTAATTTCATTCCGTTCCACCACTACAGGCAGCATTTGCTGCCTGTGCCAGCCATCTTGTTCATGAGTGCTGTGGGGTGATCATGGGGAACCAAATAGTTATATGTGGTATATCCTAGTGTGTAGTAGCATGAAAAGAAAATGTTTATTCTACTACAAGAACAATGCCCTCCCTCCCTGTTACTCTTGCCTTCCTGGATTTACTTGGATAGTAGGATCCGGGACCACAAACCAGAACAGCTGTACCTCATTGTCACCATCAGCAAAGGAGAGAAAAGAGTAAAGCTGGATTGACAATAGAGTGAGCTAGTGCAGGTGCAGGTGACTGCAAAGCCTTTAGAAGCACTGAAAGGGGAGTAACCATGCCTGAGTTAGAGAACACTTGTGTATTTTTAGGGCAACTACTAAATTTTTGAGTTATCTTAAATATGAAGAATTTTAGGACAGGGAGGACTCTTTCAAATTTATCTGGTCTAGATTGAGTGCCCTTGCTCTGTGACTGCGGAATATCTTGTACTTTTACCACCCTGGTAGGCATCAAGCTTGTATTGTAATTGCCTCTTTATTCTCTGTCTCAGGGCAAGGAACTTGTCTTTTTTTGTTTATTAGTGTCTAGCACAGTATTGATGCACTTGCTAAATGATGAATGAATGAGTGAGTAGACCTTTGTATTTTGTGTCTATATTTATAAAAGATAGTTCCATTTTTTTCTGGGGAAAAATGCATAATACAGACTTTAAAAATAGGGCTAAAAAGGGGTTGGTCCTTTACTCCATGGCTCAGAAACACTGATTACCATGTGCCTAACCATGTGATAAGATCAGCCTCGGGATGGAGATCAACTGTGAAACACAGCCTGGAAATTTCCAAGGTGGTAATCACATGCTCACTGTCCAAGATGGACGCTCTGGTTCTCAAAGGGTGATCGTGGGCCAGCTGCCTGAACATCACCTGGGAGCTGCTTGGAAACCAGCCTGCAGCATAAGCTGGGTGTGATATGGAACTCTCTGATGATTCCAGTGCATGCAAGTGAAAGAATTACTGAACTATTTCTGCAAGTTTTGTTTTAGCGCCAGAGAACCTTTCTTCACATGACTCTAAACTAGAAGCCAATGATTTATATAAAGTATAAAGGAGCGTGGTATTGTGTGCTTGCACAATGCCAAGTAGAGCTTGAAAATCAATTCAGAATCTTTGTTTACATTCTTATCATCCATAATATTTTTTAAATTACATGAAAATATCACACATCTTAGTAGTTGGTGAGGTGTGTATTCACCTCTAACGTAATTAGCATAACTTTCCCCCCCAGAAATATAATAGGCTTCCACAGTCCTTTCAGTTTTATCTCTTTTGTATTATTTGTATTTTGATTTATTCTCATATCTGTCGGATATAGATTTTTACCTGAATTTACCAAACATACTTTCTATTATGTTCTTCTTGCAGGTTTGTTGGGCGAATCAATATCTACAGTAATAATCTTGAGGCTGTTGCCAGGTTAGTTACATTTTTAATCTGTCCTTGGGAGCAGGATCCAGTTAAAATAGCCATATACTTTTCTTTATAGAAAGAGTGATAAAGGTGACTACACATGGAGTAACCAGCATCCCACTAATGTGTCTTAAGTACCCTTGAAAGTGGTAGGGTTGTGGTACCAACTCTGGTGGTCTCTGAATGTGTCCTGGGAACAGGGGAAATGGGGGGAAGTGATGCTGCAGGTTTCCAGAATAGCAGCACTCCAGACTTTCTGGCTGGTATACCCAGTCTGTGGTAGACATGCTGTATGTGTTGACCATGGTTATGCAGAGGCCAGTGTATTTGAAGTATACCTGGAGAACAGGAGTGTACAGGAGAGTAATTAAGGAACGAGGCAGTGGGTAAAATACTGGGGAATTACCTGGACTTAAGTAGAATGAAGGGCTCATGTTTCATAATAAAACAATTCGTGTAAAATCGATTTTTTTCCTGCTTCTGCCATCTGCTCCATTGCTTCAGCTTTCCCACTTGGCCTTCATAGTTGTGCTCAGAGGCAGCTTAAAAAAAAACCTTGGGTGCCCACTGACTCCCCCAGCAGGCGGGTGTGCTCTCTTTGAACAGTATGGCAGTTTGACTTTTCCACCTTGACAGCTTGCTTGCCCAGTCTTTTATCTGTTTCCTTCTCTGTGGGGCTTTATTCTCTGTCTGCTGCTCTGTCCCATCCTTCTCTTGCTGTCTGTGACTCATACCCTTTTATATCTTTGTGCATCTCTCTGTCACGGTGTGTTGCTGGCTACTCCTGTGCTGTGCTTCCATCTGTGCTGTCCCTTTAGGTAACTTCAGAGGGAAGGATCTTTCAGCACATCCTGGGGAGGAAGCATATGATATAAGGAGATAGACACATCCTGAACCCCTTGGAGATAGCTGTGCGGTGGGGCAAAGTGATGTCCCCACAGTTGATGATTCCATTCCTTATATAAGCTCTGTTCATTTTTTTTTTTATTTAGGTCTCTGGGGCCTGAAAATCTCTTGCTGAAAGGAGCTACTCTAAAAAATACCAAGAAGATATATGGTGAACAGTTTTTAAGATCTGTTTATCAGAAATACGCTTTGTAGAGCCTGTGCATAACCGGTGCCTGTGACCAGTTAGACATAGCAGTCAATTGCTATTTAAGCCTCTTTTTACATGTTTGCAATTTATAGGATAGTAAATGGTGAAAAAAATAAACCCTGGAAATCATACTTATATATAAACCAGTGACTAGAAGGTGGCCTGGAATTCCTGCTTTTTATAATCTAAAAATAATAATAGAATCAACTCGGTATGGAGTTGGTTGGCAGTCTCTGTTGTAACCTAGCTTCGTTGTATTTTGTTATTCTTCAGGAGTTGCTGTTTACACTGGAATGGAAACCAAAATGGCTTTGAACTACCAAGGGAAATCTCAGAAACGTTCTGCTGTTGAAAAGTTAGTATGCTCTACAATTTCTGTCATTGTTATTGACCTGACATTGTGATTTGTCAGTTATTCCCAATAACAGCCTTAACAAAAAAAAATCCATTTTGATAGTGACTACCATATTGAATGCTTTTTATGTTGCAAACGCCATGCTCAGTGATTTGACCATCTGATTTGGTTTACTCCTCTGAGTAACTCTGAAGGAATTCTTTTCACCTCTCTGCTTTAGAGATGAGGAATGGTCTTGGAGATAAGAAACTTAATCTAAACTCACTATCTAGAGCAGAGTTCAGTTGAACTGTATTCCATTTTGCTGCTGGATAATAGTTTGGGCGCTCTGGTCACTATATGCAAGGAGTATCTACAGCATATAGTCTCCTGGCATGTGCTGAAGTTCTAGTAGACCTTCAAGCTAGTGGCTGTTGGCACAGACCTCTCTGGCATTGCCATGGATATTCAGAATATCAGGGCAACCTCTCTACAGTTCCATTTTATAGACTTAGAGAATCCATCCTAAGCTTGAGGATTTCTTCACATTCGCTGTCCCACCTTGTATTCTAGACCTTTCAGATTCAGGGGATTGGAAAAAAGAAGATTCAGGGAAATGGAGACAAGCTATTCTTAAGGGTCAAGTGAATACTGGCAGCGGTGGGGAGGGAGAGATAGGGTGTCTGTCCTGTCACTTTATGGGAACCTTACTAAAGGTATGTTAAAGAAGTCAGCTTTGGTGAGTATTAGTCACCCACCAAGAGGTCGGGGCTGGCGTTCCCATCTTACCACTTAAGAGCAGTGTTTCTGCAGGGTAATGCAGGGTCATGCATATAGGCTTGTGATCTAGTACTCATATTGTACTCATGAGAAGCCTGAGAAAACTGAACACTTTGTCTTTGGTTGCTGTCTTGAGTAGATAATTTTTAAACCCATACTATGTTATTTTTCAGATCAATTAATGCCTTCCTGATTGTGTATTTATTTATCTTACTGACCAAAGCTGCAGTGTGCACAACTCTAAAATATGTTTGGCAAAGCACCCCATATAATGATGAACCTTGGTATAACCAAAAGACCCAGAAAGAACGGGAGACTTTGAAGGTAATATTTTTTCTGAAAATGTTCATATTATCTGAATATTGTAACTCTAGCATATTATGACCAAGCCATCTTTTTTGAAATGCTGTTCCAGTGTCACCTTTTGTTAGCTTCTGGATTTCTCTTTTGTTTAGTAACCATTAAATATTTGGGAAGTTTTAATTTTTTTTCTTTTACTCTAAGCATCTGTGCTTGTTTTTAGCTCTTTAGTTAAGAGTTTTAATGTACTGGGCAAGGAGCTGGGGTGGGTTACTATGAGTGAGTCAGAAATAGCATGGTAGCAGTGTGGTGGATGTCTACATATAAGCTTTGGTCGCACATTCCTATCTGGGGTTGGGTGAAGCAAACAGCTTAAGGAAGTGGAGAAGTGTTAGCTAGGTCAGAGGTTCATACACTGAGGTTCATACATTGAAGGAGTTTTAAATATTGTCTTAACATATTGTCATAATTTCACTACAGTGATACAGTGTTGATGGGGAGTTTCTTTATAGGAAAAGCAGTGTTTTCAACATTAAAATAAAAAAAGTGAACAGCTCACATTATATTTGTCTGATGGAGCTATGCATCTAATTAACATGAACCATTTCTTTTGTTTTAGGTTTTGAAAATGTTCACCGATTTCCTGTCATTTATGGTTTTGTTCAACTTTATCATTCCCGTCTCCATGTATGTCACAGTAGAAATGCAGAAATTCTTGGGCTCCTTCTTCATTTCATGGGATAAGGACTTTTATGATGAAGAAATTAATGAAGGAGCCCTGGTTAACACATCAGACCTTAATGAAGAACTTGGTCAGGTTAGAATATATTTTTAATTAAAATAAGCTAACATACTGAAAATATATTGTTTATGCACTTTAATTACTGATATATGTGAGCATTTCACAGTTGGAAATGTGATTCAAATAAAATTCCTTTTTGTGGGCATGTGATGAAGGCAAGCAGATTCAGTTGTCTTGCTGCCATTTTTTAAGAAGATCCCAATTTATGTATTAAATTTGAATGTTACAGAAATTCTATTTCAAACTAATCTGATGTTGTTAGACTGTAGGTTACAGCTTTGAAAACAGGAAACATGTAGTCTGCATCACCATCTCTAAGCCATGTGGAGAGCGATACAGGGTAGTAAGAATTGCTATTTTATAAGTTCATTTTTTTCCCTGCAAACAAAATTAACCAGAGTTGTCCTGTTGGCATTTTCTTGGTACATTTCTTAACTAATGCTATTGGGCTCGCAAGCAGAGTTGTTTTTTCCAGTGAAAGAATTTAAATGAAGGGGAAATGTGAGGGCATGCATTCCTTGAAATACTTTTCATTTCCATATATCGATGAAACCCAGGCTGTGACTGTGTCTAAGCCAGGCGCGTTTCTTTCCAGTGCGGTGTAGTCTAGCAGTGATTCCTAACTTTGTGACCTTTTCAGTGCTTTTCTTCTCAGGATTGAGAAAGTCTTTCCCTTTGTCTGAATTTACTTTGTGTCATGTAATGATATTCAAAAGCCAAGGGAATTTTTTGGCTTACATTTAATTCTCATGATATTTAAAATGTCAAGGCTGTGGAAATGTAGTTTCTGTGAGTGGAAGATGCAGATTCATTTATTGAAGCTGTGTGGCTCTTGTGGGCCTCACACTTGTCCTAAAGGGTGCCAGTTTGCATGTACACCTCAAAGCGCTCATCGTGCATTTTCATCCCCACTCCGCTTCTGCTCGTCATACAAACTTCACCCAAACCAAAGTGCCCTCTTTACAACTGCAGTCACAAGGGTGAAAGGGCTCTCCAGATGCATTTTCAGACTTGTCCTCAAGAATCCAGTCTCCCACAGACACGGAGGCACTAAGCACAGAGCAAGAGGTAAATTGCACTAATGCTCTTAGCTTAGACATTGTTCCAGAAGACTTTGGTGAGTGGCTTCAGCTGCCCCGGCCGTTACCCTTTTTAAACCAGAACTTCTCATCCGTGGACGAGCTCTCTGTGTAGAGCTACTTGCATAGTCTTGATAAAAGACATCAACTTGCAGCCAACTTTCCCCTGACAGCTGAGACAGTTGAAGACAGTTGCCTGTTCTAGATCCAGTGCCTGGCTAGATGGATTAAACTGCCCCAGTCCAAGTGATCCATTAGTTTGAATTATAGGAAATGTTTTGACTTACAAAATAAGAAATTTCATGTGTTCAGTCTTTAGCTCAGGCTCTTTCCACCCTAGAACAGCTGTCTCATTTTAGACTTTCTGTCTGTGAAGTGATGGATTTGGGCTTCCTGATGCAGAGGGGCCTTTCCAGCAGGCTTAAACCCACCAGTGAAGAGGAAGTGGCTGTGGAGAGGCAGTGTCCAGTCGCAGCCCGTCATGCTTTAGCTCTCCCCTCTGCCTTTCTTGAGTAACTGGCAGATTTTAGAGCAAAGGTTCTCAGTGTGACCCCAGGAGAGTGGTATTCACATCACCTGGGACCTTAGTAGAACTGCAAGTCATACAGCCTCTCCCTGGAGTTACTGAATCAGAATCTCAGGGGGAAGTGCCCAGCAATCTTGAGCTTGAACAAGCCTTCCAAGTGTGTGTGTTGCATACCCCAGTTTGATAAGTACTACTATATTAGGCTCTACTTTGTAACTGGTACCTGTGAGATTAGCTGTGTGCAGACCACATGCTACATAACTGCATGCATAGAATATAGACAGATGGTTGCACTTTATATTTAAAAAGCACCACCTTTGACATGCAGGCAGATTTCTGCATGGGATCCTGTTCATCCTTGGCCAGGAGGCACAGCACCCCAGGACAGCCTGCATTGGGGAAATGAAGGTTAATCATTTTGACATTAAAAACTCCCCAAATAATTTCATTATAACTGTAAAAATCTAGACAAAACATGAATAATACTGCTTGGATTTAGAGAGAATTCAAACTTGGCTGGTTAGCAGGAAAAAGGGGAAGATTGGAATGCTATATTTGTGCCAGTGTTGCTACCATGAAAAGCTTTGAAAAATAATTAGAAAGCAACTACTGCTGGAGTTCATCTCATCTTCCTTACATAATAAAAACCTTAATCTTGTGCTTATGCTTATTCCTGTCAGCCCATAATTTTAACTATTTAAGCATAAAATCACCAAAAAGGAAGATAAAATTGTGGGTTTCCAAAAGCCAGGTGTTATAAATAGAAGAGAGAAAAACTGAGATAAACTGGAAATGCTCAAAGTGGTTTATTTAACATGGAAAGTTTATTTAACAGCTTATTTTTCCATTATTTATGGAAGTATGCTTACATTGTACTTTAACCTATCATTATATATTCTGCTCTCTTGAATTCGAAAACTTGTTTTGAGGAGTTGGCTGAAATACACATAGAATATGGAAAGAATTTCAATTACAATTTTGATGATTATTGATTTATTGTGTCTCCTAATTAGGTAGCTAGTTAACTTTATTTCCCCTATTTATATTCTGTAATCTTATATACATTATATGATGCAGTGTATTTTACTTCATCCAGTATGTTTATAGAATATTTTACTTTTCAAGGAAAACTTGTGTTACATCTCACAGTAAATGTAAGCTGCTATCGAATTTTGTCTCTGTGTGTGAATACATAGTATATTCTTGTTTCCCACTTGGAAAATAGAGCTTTCTTATTGTAATTCCTTTTCATCAAAACAGGTAGGTGTTAAGTTAAAGGGTTCCTTAAGTGTGATAAAATAACCACATTTTTCCTTCTTAATAATCTTTCCTATTTGAGTAGATCTTCTTTAAACATGATCTTTTTCAGTGTCTTTAAAAATACTTGTTCGTTTCTCATTCATTTGATGACATTGCTTCTGTAGCTACCTGACATTTGACCAGAAGTCTTAAAAATGCGAAATGCTTGTTTTCTCTGGATATGAAAATAGCCCTACCTTACAGCTAACTAAAATTTAATTGTACCAAAGAACGTGAAAATGTATGTTTGTATCCTTTTTTTTAGGTGGATTATGTATTTACCGACAAGACTGGAACACTCACTGAAAACTGCATGGAATTCATTGAATGCTGCATTGATGGCCACAAATACAAAGGCATAGTTCAGGAGGCTGATGGGCTGTCTCAAACAGACGGACCCTTAACATATTTTGACAAAGCAGATAAGGTGGCATTTTCTGTATTACCGTTTTACCTTGAGAAATCAACCTTTATTTGCATGTGTTAACTCTGCACAGTAGAAGGAATTTTCTAGTAGTACATGACATAGCCTTTTGAATTACACTTTTTTTCCTTTGACTTTCTCCTTTTACTATGTCCCCTAGAACATGTAAACATGTATAATTTACAAGTAGAATTGTGTAAATTGGGATTTGGATAAAACTTGTGCTTGTCTGCGCAATCATAAATGTTGTGCATTGTCTATAAATAGAAGCTGCTCCAAGCATCTCTAGTCTAATCTTTTCTAGTCCCAGGAGTGTCTAAGCATTAAATGAACCAGAGTCTCCCTGCACCTCAGCTAGTGCTATTAGAAGATTATAAATCTGATACTGAGCGAACGCTTTGAGGCACTGGAAAAGGTTTTGGTATTAGGTGGCAACTAAAGTAACCTGAATGAGTTAGAACAGCCCCTTGGAGATGTTAACTGAGAATCAGGAACTCTGCTGCATTGTAGGAAGAAAAGCAACTTATTTAAATATTAGGACTTTATAAATTTCTGCTACTCATGTTGCTAGAGGTTATAATATTTTACTTTATTATTTTATCTGGTCTCTGACTAGTTATCATTTGATCCAGGTGAAGTTAATAAATATAATCATTGTTACTGTCCAACAGAATCGAGAAGAGCTTTTTCTGCGTGCCTTGAGTTTATGTCACACTGTGGAAACGAAAGCAAATGATGCTGTTGATGGAGCTACGGAATCAGCTGACTTAACCTATATCTCCTCTTCACCAGATGAAATAGCTTTAGTAAAAGGAGCTAAAAAGTAAGCAGTTACATTATGCTAGGTGATTAAGTGCTAGCTTTACATGTTATACCTGTAGTTAACAAGTTACATCTGTAGCTAACAATAGTCTCTGGCACTTGAAAATCTGTTGCATTAATCTCACTTTAAGTGTTCTTACCACAAACAGAAAAAAAAATAGAAAGGAAACTTTGAGAAGTATTAGACAGGTCTCTTATCTTGTTTGTGGTGATGTTATGGGAATACCACAATAAAGCTTTTATCTTAACCCAAAGATAGATAAGTTGTGAGGAAATACATTAGCATTTTAAAGAGGGAGGGTAAAAAGCAATTCTTGCACTTGAAAAAATGAAATCAAAGGAGTTATTTGTTTTTCTCTCTATTTTCTTCAATAACCTAATCATGTAAATATCCTTATTATTTAATAAAAAGTTAAACTGCTTTATCTGAAAGTTTGTGAGAAAGTCCCAAGCCAGTTAAGACGAAAAGGAAATAGCCATACTGGTGTAACTTGCATTATTAAGATGTACCAGCCAGAACTCCAAATGTTCATAGTATATTTTGCAAGTACTACTGTGGCTGCTTTTTATATACTTCATTTATCTCTGAAGCACTCCCAGCAATTTTGATATCATTTGGTAACTGACAGTCTTGTGTTACCCATGAGGCTCAAGAGGATTAAGTGGCTGAATTGGAATTATGAACTGCCCCTTTCCTCGGTTACAGGACAGGGTATTGACTTTCTCTCTGTTATCATCTGAACCAATAAAGGGAAGTATAGATTGAGATCAGATGAAAAAGGAAGGAAGAAATAAACACAAGTAACCCCAGAACAAGAGAAAATTAATCGTTCTTTAGGGAAACATATAAAGGTCTTTTTCAATTGTTTTTGATAGGTATGGGTTCACATTTGTAGGAATTCAGAATGGCCATATGAGAGTGGAGAACCAAAAAAAACAAATAGAAGAGTAAGTACCACTCACTTCACTGTGTGTGTGATTCCTGTCACTTCTCAAACCCACAGTCAAACCTTAGATGAGTTTAGGAAGGACTACAAAGGAAAGTGGCTATGTCTGTAACTACAGAACCCGGCTTTCCTGGCTTAGAGCTTTAAGTAGATGTAGTTGGAGTAGAGGATGACATTTTTCACAGAATGGCAGAAGCTAGGATTGAATGTGGAAACAATTCCGGTTAGGTTCACATGTAAATCCAGTAGCCCGAGTGAGAGTCTGTATAGACTTTATGGAATTCAGATAGCATTTTCCGTCTCCAGCACCTCCTGCATGAACAAACAGTGAATGCACATGGCCCAGATTGTCCAGCTCCCAAGTGGTCACTGGAGGCTCACCTGTCCAGGCAGCGTCACAAGCTTTGTCCTGTCATAGATGCTCTGGCGTGAGTGTCAGGACAAGCACTCTGATGCTGCAGTGTCTCCAGGTTACCTTTCTCTCGCTGCAGAGACCCCAGTGAGGAAAGCCACCCTGATTTACTAGCAGATTTTAATTAGACTCTGTGATTAATTTGAATTCCTCATCTGAACTTGAAATATAATTATCCGGCCCCTACGCTCTCAGGAGACCCAGCTCAGAAACCTGTAATACATGTGAAAGTGGCCCTTGGGGGCCGTGCTCTCTGGAGGAACCATGCTCAGAAGCCAGAGCAGGGCACTCGGGCCTGCCCACCACAGCCATGTCCAGACTCCAGCCATTCACAGCAGTACTGCCATAGGCCAGCACAAACAACATGCTGTATAGAGATGTTTGCATGCACGTACACGCATACACCCCCCCACACACACACCAGCCAGTGGCCTGTTCACTCCCATCAAGAACCATGTAGCAAATGTGTTTTATGTCAAAAATGTATATCCAGGTTGTTTATCCAGGACATATCCCTTCTTCACATGTTTTCCAATGAACAGCTTCCGTCTTAAATCCTCAGTACGCCTTCATTTAAGCAGCAGTTCAGCCATCCCTTACAGATCTGCCACGTCATTCTATTGTGACCCTTCAGTGGGGTCCTCCTGGTTGGAAGCTGGAAGTCCACATCTGTGTAGTAGCTCACGCTGTAGTAGCTCAGTTCTCAGCCCTGCTGCCTCTCCTGCTATTCCCCTGCCATCTAGATGTCAGGCCGTAGCAAACTACTTAAAAGTCCTCCCATGCATGAGCTCTCGTGCTCCCATGCACATGCTTTCCCGCTGTTTGGATGCCCTGGTCCCCTTTCTTCATCGTAGCTCTCTTTCAGAGCTTACCTCAGGCTTAACCTCTTCCAGAAGCTTCCTTCAGACATCCTCTGTACTCTGACATCTCCCTTGTAAGTTCCTTAATTCCAACTAGAATGTCCCTTACAGTAAGCTCCTTGAAGAAATGAACTCAGGAAGCTCCATGTCTGTTTATAAGCACCTAGTATTGTGCCTAACACACAGTAGGCACTTAATAGATAAGTAAACGATGATAGTGGGGTTTTTCTAGACACTTCCACATATTCCTTCATTGGACACTTCTTTGTTCTCCATTTTTATGTAGTCACTCTGTTGCCTTGAGTAGCATAGTGACCAATACTGATGTCCTCTGGCAGCTTGTTTTCATGTACAGAGAAATTCCAGACTCGAGAAAGCACCATTGTACACATCAGCACAACCCTTACCTTGCCCAGAGCAGTGCGCTCTGTTCATTAAGATGTACAAATACAGTAAGGTGTTGCTGTTGGTTTTTATTTTCCCAGCATGACCTAGGTATTTTACTTTTCTCATTTTTCTTATAAAGATATGAACTTCTTCACACATTGAACTTCGATTCTGTCCGTCGTCGTATGAGTGTAATTGTGAAGAATCAAGAAGGTATGTATGCATTTTCCCCATTTGTATGTTTGTATGATGACCAGCTATTTCAGGGAAGAAAAACATGTGTTTGATTACTGAAAGTCATGCAGAGCAGTAACTTTTTTTTTGGTATAAACTTTCCTATACTTAAGCACATATATTCAATTTGCAATTTTTCAGTGGTAGCATCCCCAGTAGGCCCGTATACACATTTTACTGGAAACTGAATTCTACTTTGACTATCCAAACTGGAACTGAAGGGGTGATATTTTTATACCTCAGGGTACTGACGGGTCACCCAGTCACCAATAATGTCTACATGCAGCAGCCCCCATTACATTGGAACGGCTCGAGATTACTAGCAGTAGAACCCTTGAGTGTAGAAAGTTAGTAGTTATCTCTCCCTCACCTTCCTGATCCTACCCTGTTGCTTTGCACTCCTGGGGTACAGGGGTGACGAACATGACTAAAGGCCAAACTGCTGGGTAATTGCATTGCAGTTTTACTCTGGTATTCTGGACTCTTCAGTTGACAGTGAAAAAGCTTGCCCTTGAAAAAGGGGTCTGGTGCCGTTATCCCACAGCTCTCACATGACTTTGGAATTCGCCACAGTGTATGGATGCCTTCTGCCTACATTCAGCTTTTAAAAGCCATGCAAGAACACTCCTGCCTCATTTGTGGGCTCTCAGGGCTGGGGTGGGGGTGGTGGGGTGTGTGTGTGTGTGTGTGTGCGTGCGCACGCACCTGTGTGTCCATAGGGTTTTTACAAAATACCTTTGATTTTCCATGATTTTCTTTTCAGTATTAGATCTGTTTCAGAACAGCCTAAATGCCCAAAAACATATGAATGGATCAAGAAGGTGTGTCTATGCACAATGGAATACTATTCTGCAATCAAAAAGATAGATTTGCGCCATTTGCAGCAACCTGAATGGCACTAGAAGGAATTGTGCTCAGTGAAATAAGTCAGAACGAAAAAAGTATCAGATGGTTTCACTTACAGGAAGACTATAGGGAAACTGAATAAAGGGCCAAAAAAAGAGGGACACAATTTGCAGGCAAATTTTGATCTAGATCTGAGGCACACAGCAGGGGAGCAGGAGGAAGATGAACTAAACAGGAGAGGGAAGAACACAGGGGACTGTGATGGTTCATGGGTGATAGTAGGCAGTCTATGGACACTACACCGGAGGGGAGAAATTAAAATAGTGTACAAAAATGAACAACAGTGAAAGAAAATTTTTTAAAAGTTTGATAAAATTTAAAAATCTATTTTGAAGTCCATAGTGTGAGAGAGGGAAGGTAGACCCCATTGAAGGAACAGCCCCTTAGTTCTTACTTTGTCCAATGATAAGTGTTGTGAAATTGATTTCATTGTGTGACTGAAATTTGTTTTCACTTTTAAATATACTTTTGTGAGAGGGGATGACCAAAACACCTAGCATTTGAAATACTTGCTTTTCTTATCTGTGTAGAAATACACATGCGTTCTGCCAACGCCCAGCACCCAGATGTCTGAGGGAAGAGGTCTCCCTAAGACCTTGTCCTCTGAGCTGTTCTGCCTTATAAGGATGAAATGTTTTTTCAGTGCTGAGTTGTGACTACTCTTCCTGAGCTCACTGATAGAAAGCTGTGCTTGTACTAGTAGTCTGCAAAGCTGTCGTCAAGTTTCCGGTGGATCCAGTCAAGCCACTGTTTTAAAAACTAACATGTGTAGTTTATTCAGAATGAGTTTATCTTGTTTGAGCTAGAGTTTGGTCTTTAACATCTACGGATGTGAGGTGAGTACTTTAGGCCATAGTTGGTAACATTTGCAAAAAAAAATTCAGATGCAGCTCTTTGACAATCTCCCATGGTTTGCTAGAAGGAAGTATATTTGAGCAGAAGTACATGCTGCCAGCTCTTGGTTATTAGCTGTGTCCATATTACTCTTAAGAGGTGATGAGTGTTTTGACAAATTACAGGTCAAGATGTCTCGCTCCGTTTCCCGGAGCTTGGCAAGGCAGACTCATACACATCAGAAGCCATCCTCAGAGGTAATCCCAGTACCAGTCTTCAAATTCTAAGTTGAGTGCTTTGGCTTTTCATTTTAGGAGACATACTTCTCTTTTGTAAAGGAGCAGACTCAGCAGTTTTCCCCAGGGTGCAAAATCATGAAATTGAGTTAACTAAAGCCCATGTGGAGCGCAATGCAATGGTGAGCCTACATCCCCCCCACCCCCACCCCCCCCTTTCCCCTGCGCCCAGTCAGCCAGTCAGCAGGAGAGGAATGCTGGAGATGATCTGTTTACGGGATTGTTGTTTAGATGAAGATTAGCTTTTTATTTTTTTTTGCTCCAAGAACTATTATTTCGTTATTCGGGACCTAATTGAATGTTATGTTGAGTTGCAATCTTTTTTGTTTTTCATTTTTAAGTAAAAGTTTATCAGGAATTCTCTTGTGTACATATGGGTAAAGCAAAAGTATTTACGAGATGGTGGTTTTCTTCAAATTATGATGTGGGTAACTAGCCATCTGCTCCTCTGCTTCTAGGATGGCTATCGGACACTTTGCGTAGCCTTCAAAGAAATTGCTCCGGATGACTATGAAAGAATTAACAGACAGCTCGTAGAGGCAAAGATGGCTTTGCAAGACAGAGAAGAGAAAATGGAAAAGGTTTTTGATGACATTGAGACAAACATGAATTTAATTGGTGCCACTGCTGTGGAAGACAAGTAACTAGAAACCATACTTTTGCTATTTTCATGACCTATCATTCACGTGGTATCTCTTCAGATTTATAATTTAATCTCAAGATTTAAAAATCTTTGGTCTAGCTTTATTGTCTGCTACCCCAGATTGTGAATGGTTCGTGGCAATGGTTTTTCAGTTAAATATTTGTGATTTAGAAGAATCAATCTATCTTTTGAATATTTACTCAGTCATCCATTTGTGTATATATTTATGAAATAATCTATGTGTAGGGAACTTTATGGTATAGCAGCATCATTCAAGTTGGTGCCTAGAAGAATGGGTAACCTTTTGACAGAACAGTGAATAGAAAGGAAATTCAAGTTTGAGCAAACAGCGTAAGAGTCTGACCTGCTCTAACAGACTAGTGCTTGTCTTTGCATGCTCTGATGTAATTTGCTTTAGCTAGACAGGCACAATCTGCCAGGAAGAATTAAGTTTTAGACATAATTACTTAGGATTATTTTAGAAATTATATATGCAAGTTGCGTCTTCACCAAACAAGTTACACATTTAGCCCCATTGGAAGATATTTTGAAATTCTAATAGAATTCACTTGGTCCTAATTACATGTTCTTCTCTGGCCAAAAGGAACTCAAAGAAAGTATCCTTAGTATCCGCCCATTTCAGTTTCATCCATGTTAAGTTATCTGTATGGTGAGATATAAAATACAATGGAATATGCTAAAGTGGTGGTGAGTAAGAATGTTTGTGAGTCTCTGAACATTTTAACTAAGAGTGATGATTCTTGGTCCTGCCACTGAAAGCCAGTTTTCTCAAGAAATGTCAAACTTTTCCAAACTTCATTGTTTCAATTTCACTTTAGTAAATAAAACTGCACGAGGGATAACACTCTTAAAAAAGAGTCTAGAGGCTTCATCAAAGAACCAACTGTGATCACCGTCAGGAATCTAGAACTGTGAATTATAAAGATACTCTTGAACAAGCCTCCTTGCAAAATCTGTCGGATTTCCACGGATTTCCAAGGATAACAGAGTTTCCTTTATGCTCCCAGGCTCCAAGACCAAGCAGCCGAGACCATCGAGGCTCTGCATGCTGCGGGTCTGAAGGTCTGGGTTCTCACTGGGGACAAGATGGAGACAGCCAAATCCACCTGCTATGCCTGCCGCCTTTTCCAAACCAGCACTGAGCTCTTGGAACTGACCACAAAAACCATCGAGGAAAGTGAAAGGAAAGAAGATCGATTACATGAATTATTGATAGAATATCGTAAGAAGTTGCTGCATGAATTTCCTAAAAGTACTAGAAACCTTAAAAAGTAAGAAAGTGCATCAGTTTCTTGTATTTAGACATTGGTACAGATATAAATCACTGCTACTTCTTCAGAAAGCTCTATTTTCTAGAATATATTACTCTTTGCAAGTGTTTTATCTTTGTAAGTTAAAACCTTCCCTGAGGACTTGGCTAGTGGCCCGCTTGAGAGTATTTGGCACTTTCTACCTCTCCATTAATTTAAAGAAACCCCTATACTTAGCAAGATTAGGAAACTAGTTCCAGAATGTTTAGGGTCTGGATATTGAGCACTGATGGTCAAATGTTAAAAAATATTTTTCACAGTTTCTTGAATGTGATAAGAACCAGCTTCTGTAACTCTTTTCATACATTTTGAGGTCCTGGAGCCATTAATATGGGGTTTTTTTTTCATGCCCTGGAAACCCAAAGGGAAACAAGTGCTTGTTCATATGGCCACTTCAACTTTGCTTTCAAAAACTAGCTGTTTGGGAAAAACTTGTGTCCCCTACAGATGCCAGGGCAAAGCATTAGTCCACAGTAGTTCCATGACCAGAGAGATGTTTGCCTGCAGTTACTACTGGCCAGATCTAAGCCAATTACTAGAATTTATCTTGGCCAAAGCAAATCAGTTTCCTCTTCTGGAATGCCAGCCCATGTGCCCGTACTAAATCCAAAGACCCTAGATAATACTGTTTTCCATTTGTTGAGCATTTGTGGTTCCACGAATTGTTAGGTACTTTATATAGTTATTCTCACTGAATCTTCATGTCAGCCAAGTAAGGCAGTACAAGTAAGGCAGTATTTTCTTCATTTTACACATAGGAAGATTATGGTACAGAGAGATGAAGTGACTTGTTTGAGATCACACAACTAATAATGGGTGGTGCAACTCAATCCAATTCCAGAACCCATGCTTTTAACAACTTTGCTAAATCTCTCTCCTCATCTCTAGTGTGTAAACAAGTTAAAAATGAATAGCCCATACTCATGAGGCTATGACCAACTCCAAAACAGCTGTTGTTCCTGTACTTGGGCTTCAGTTAAAGTAAACAGGTTTTTATTAATTGCTTATGATAAATGTTTCCTTTCTTTCACCAAATGGCACTTACTGGCCCAGATTACATGCATTTGTCTTAATTTGCTCAGGCAAATTAAGCAGGTAGCATAGACTGGGAGGCTTAAACAACAGAAACGTTTTTCTCACCTTTCTGGAGCCCGAAGTCTGGAGTTCAGGTGCCAGGATGATTGTGTTCTTGTGAAGCCCCTCTTCCAGGCTCGTAGATGGCTGTCTTCTCACTCAGTTTTCACAGAGACAGGAAGCTCTCCTTAATCTTTCCTGTCCTCACTAAGGAGGACTCTCCCTTCACTATGGCTCCACCCTCATGAACTCATCTAAACTTCTCTCCCTCAAGCTCCTACTTCAAATATCCTCACATTGAGGGCTAGAGCTTCTATACACAACTTTTGAGGGAACACAACTCAGTCTACAGCAGCCTTTAGAGTTCACAAGCATTTCGCTAAAAGCCACAGCTTATAGGAAAAACCTGAGACCATCCACTTCTTGGCTTGTTTGCAGCTGAGTACAGTCTTTCCTCGAGTTACACAGACTTCAGACCCTAAGGTTCTTTTGCAACTTCTCCTTTATCCCTTCTCCTTCATTTTAGCCACCAAACCTTAACCCTACTCCCATGCCCATCAGATTCTTTTTTTTTTTGAGACTAGGTCTCGCTATTTTCGCCCATGGAACAGCAGGCTCTCATTGCCTGGGGTACCACAGACTCAAGCGATCCCCAGCCTCAGCTTCCCAGATAGCTGGGACTACAGGCCCGCGCCACCATGCCCAGCTATTTTTTGGGGGACTAGGTCTTGCTACGGGCCCCAGGCGGGACTTGAACCGCAATCCCTAGCCCTGGCCGCTTCGTAGGCTGAAGCTTACAGGCATGAGCCACCATGCCTGGCCCCCATCAGATTCTTAACAACTCACACCTCAGATCCCTGAGCCCCTCTGTGAAGCCTGCTAGTCGTAATGTGTAAAATGCTGCCCTGCTCAGAAACCTTCCGTGTTTCTCCATTCCTTCCAGAAGCAGGAAGCTCTGTATAACCTTTTGGAATTGCTTTTCCTAGAGCACTGCAGCTTGCATTCTTTGCTCTCACCCCTTTGTCACCTGTCTTTCAAGTTCTATTTCAGATGCCATCTCACAAATAACCCTCTGTTAAAATTTCCATATGAGTGTGTATTGTCCCAATCGTTGAGCGTTAGAGAGTATCTTGTTTGGCTGGGTATCTTCTCTCACAGATCACTCCAAGGAGATGTTCTAGTCTCCAAGGAATGATTAGTTAATAATTCTTTCCATTCATCTCTCTGACCTCCTTACACTTAGGTTTCCAAATGCTGCCTAGTTGATTAGTGAGCCCCTTTTCTCTGCACACTAAGTCAACTGTGTGAGTAATGAGCAAAGAAGGCAACCACGCAATTGGTAGGACTTTAATTACTGGCTAAACCATGCTCAAAATCATATAGTTCAATGTGGATCAGGACAAAATACTCCCATGTTTGCAGTATATGCTAAAGAAATACGGAATAATACAGGAATGAGGTGCACTGGGTCTTGGGTATTCAAAATTTGCTCCGTAGACAGCGACTAGAATCTTAGTAGAAATGAGAACTTTGTGTCCAACCCCAAGCCTACTGAACCAGAATCTGTACTTTAACAAGGTCCCCAGGAATGTTAACAAGATTCCTTTAAGCATTAAGTTTTGAGAAGCATACAATTAGACCAAAGAATTAGAGCTATGAGATCCAGCTGTGTCTAATACTGGCCCTACTGGCAGGTTGCAAATGGCACCCAAAGTTTCCCCTGCAAAACTTGAGTAATCACTGTTTTTTTCCTTAGTTGCAAGAAAAGAGAAATGTGAATGGTAGAATTTTCTCAGTTGTAAGCGTTCCCCTGTAGGTTTCCTTAAATACTTAGCACCTGTTAAATGTCTCTTTCTGAGCCCTGCGTCCCTCTTAGTCTTAGCCAGGCCTGAGAACTACCTGCAGCCCTAGCTATAGCCCAGCCCTCTCCCAAGACACTCGGACCTGTGTGTGAATAGGTTTCAGGCACGATGATCCTGATTTTAAGACTGGGGCTGAGAAGCACTAACCTAGTGTAAAATGATCCTTCTTTCATCAGCGTGTGTCAGTATTGTAAGGTTCCCTTTAACGAACACCTTATCTTTTAGGTGTTGCATCATATTTGAGACGTCAGGTGTATTGATAGTTTTGTCAGTTGGGCAGAGATATTACAGGGTCTTCTGTGATTTGTGTGCCCTAAAACTGTTTTGTCTTTTCCCTGTGTTGTTAAGGATTTTCCAGACAGATGATCTGTCTTATGAGCATTTGATCTGTAACTTCCAAAATTCATGTTGAGTTTCTTACACAGAAACCAGCTGTAATTGTTAGAACTTACTGCCATCTGTATGGGCAGCTTGAGTTGCAAAGTTGCGATGGGTAGTCTCTGTTGTATCATCAAGAAAGTTGCATCTTTAGAATTTTTAGGTTTAAGAACCAGTATGATGAATGATGACTCTTCCCTGGAACTATCCCCTCCACAGTTAAATAAAAAAAAATCAGGTTCCTAAATAGAAATGTGTAAAAATACAACTTTGCTTTTCTTCTTCAGAGCCTGGACAGAGCACCAGGAATATGGATTAATCATTGATGGCTCCACATTGTCACTCATATTAAATTCTAGCCAAGACTCCAGTTCTAACAATTACAAAAGCATCTTTCTACAGATTTGTATGAAGTGCACTGCAGTGCTCTGCTGTCGAATGGCACCACTACAGAAAGCCCAGGTAACTCGATGTCAGTTAATATTCCATCCCAGGGATTTCTGGACACATGTGCCAATGTTCATTTTAGTTTTCATTTCTTCAGAGAGCCGTTATTACCTTCTTATCTCTTCCCTGGCTGCTGCTGCTTTATGGTAAAACACAATTTGACTTAAGTCTTGATCAGGGGCGATACTGTCATCATAAATTAAACCGAGTTGTTCCCTCAAGCTGGCTGTCCAGTCGCTCGGCCTCTCCACCTCCGTGACGAGTGCGTGTTGCCTGCTGCTTCCTTTCCACTGCTCCTGGCTTTCCTGTTACCCAAGTCCTGTGCATTCTCAGCAAACCCTGTTGAATTGCCTAGCAGGGAGCAGTGGCCCCCTTTCTGAAGCCTTCGTGCTGGCTTCCTTTCTCCTCACTTCTCCACTGCAGTTGACACTGTCAATTATATCCTCCTTAAAATGCTCCTTCTTTGGTTTCTGTGACAATCTGTGGTCCTTGGAATCCTAGGCCTTTTTTCGTTTCATTCCCTGTCTCTTCCCTAATTATCAGTTTGCTCTGGGGCTCAGACTTCCCTCTGCTTTCCACTTACAGCTTACCTCTCTGGATAACTGCCTCCATGCCGATGACTCCCGTTGATCAGGTCTGGTCCTGGCTTTTCCTTGATGTTAAAGCTCTTATTTTTAGCTACATGCTAGATAGCTCCATATGGATTCCCCACTGTCACAATACAGTCCAGTGTCCAAGGCAGATCTTACAATTTTCTCCCTCAGGTCAGTTTATTTTATCTGTTCTCTTATTTCTGTTGCTGGTGCCATTTTTCTTTTGTTCCCTAAGTTTCCAAACTACCTTTGACCCCTTTTTTCTCCCTCATTCCGTGTATAGTCACCATGTCCTTTTGATTCTACCCTTTGTCACAGCTCCCATTTTGATGCCATATTTTTAAACCAGTTTAGTCCAAGCCGCCGTGGCCTTATACACGAACTGTTGGATTCCCTCTCCTCACTTGTCTCCTTGCTTTCAACCTTTTCCCTTCATTGTCTTTCCCATATTCCCAAATGGTTCTTGCTAAAACATTACCCCATCATATGTTCTTGTTAAACATTACCCCATATTAGCTTCTTAGACACTTTCAGTAGTGTCCGGCATGCTTAGAATGGAGGCCAAATGACACAGCCTATCACCTGGGGTTCCCCCCTGTTGACCCTTCATGTGATTTGTGCATCCTGATTGCCCACCATCACTCCCATGCCCAGCACTCCATTCCTGCTGGCTCTTCCCCCTTTGTGTCCCTTTCACATGCCATCTCAGGTCAGCTTCTGAAACATTCCTCATCTAAGTCCCTCATCTTGAATTCTCTGAATTCCTCCTGATCTCATATTTTATTCATAATAAAACCCAGCTCAAGGACCACCTCCCAGGCCCTGTCTTTTCCTACTCCTCCAACCTGCAGCCATCTGCTTCACCTTGCTACCTTGTTCTCACTGTGTGCAGTGAGCCGTAGCACTGCCCTTACATGCTTTTCCACTTCCTAGGTAACATGTTCTTTTTTGTGTTTGTCTCATTTATCATGTTCTTCAGCTACTTGCTCAAGACCGGGAATAACTGTCTTTAACTCGTCTTTTATACACACATACTCGCCACCACACACATACTACATGCACGCAGATCTATATACATTGTTCTTATTTCAGGGCATCATCTACCTCCTTGCTCTTGCAGTCCCTACTACAGACAGGTGTGCTGCTTGCTTTCTTCCAACCTTCAAATGCTTGGTTAGCCCCAAATGGAGAAGCAGATTCATAAAAATCTGTTCCTTTAGTCAGAGGCAGTATCTCCCCTTCCCTGCAATATTGCCTGCTCCTTACGGTGTGTCACTGACTCATATATATGTGTATTTTTTGCACATTGTATTGCATGCAGTTAGACTGATCAATACACAGTTCTTGGTGAACTGATTTCTTTCCATGATGCCCTCCTTAGCATTTGAAGAGATGGTCTTAATCCAGGTGACCTGGGGCTCCATGTTTATCTAAATTTTTCATGGTTTTATATTCCATGACCATATACCCTTTCATCTTTCCACAAGGACAAGTTTCAGTCTGAAGTCATATTTTCATGAGAAGCTGTCACCCTTGATCATTTCATTGCCTCCCTCAGACCTTCCCTGACTGCAGTTTTTCTTCCTTGAGATGTGAATCATTACTCTGCATGGTGTAGCAGGTGTAATGAGTCAAACAGTATTGTCGACTACTAAAGACAAGTTTATTGCAGGTTCTTTAATTTTGGCATTGACGCTCTTTCACTTAGATTATTTCTGATGGTTTTATAAAGTTTTTGAATAGAAACAAGTTGATAGGAGGGTATAGGGTAAATCAGTTATCAGGGTTTTTCACGCCCTTCTGACACTAGCCTCTACGACCGGCACCAGTTGTATTGTGCCCTCTCCATGATTATATACACCTGGCCCAGTGGGTATGTGCATGTGTAAGTGGGCTCACCTGGAGTAGAGGTGCTACAAGGGCATCGTCACCCTGTGGGGAGAGGGGCTCAAGTTGCTGACTGGTTTCCCCTGTTCACTATTAAAAATCCAGTGAAGACAATGCCAAGGGCTCCGACATTCTTTTTCAAGCTGTTAGAACCGATGGTGAGCCTATCCAGATCACTCCAACAGAAAGGCTGGAGTAAAGCTGGCATTACATGATAACATTTTGGGGGCGTTTTGTATGCTATTTAATACAACTAAAATCTGACTGAATTTTGTTCCAACACCGCAGTGTGGCTCAGGTTCATTGAAATTATTTTAATCATTTCAGTTATGTTAAAAATGGATTTTATTTGTGTTAACTGATAAGAACAGTTGTGAGGACAGAATTTTTACAAGACATTATTTAGCTACAGCTTTATTTAATTTTTCTTAAAGCTGCTAGATTGGGGGGGGTGAGAGTTGATACCAGAAGCAGTCATTACCTAAAAGATAGGTGGGAGGGTAACTGTTTACCAGGTATGCTCTGTGCAAGTGACCCCACCAGTAGGTGACTTGTTTGACTTAGTACCTAGCAGGATCACAGCACTGAGGTGGACTGTTCCATAGACACATCTTGAAGAGATATGCAGGGAGTAGTAACAAGCACATGTGTTGGGCCTCTTTCTGTAAATCTTACTAGCTTTAAGATGTCCCTTTTTAAAATGGAGTTACCTCAAGAGAGGTGAGCAATTTGGGCAGTCGGAGATTGAGTTGAGTTGGCAGGTAGGTGGGTAGAAACATCTGACCCTAGATAAGTCCTTGGGAATTAGGATTTGGGAGGTGGGGGTCCTTCATCCTAAGGGGATCTGAGAATGTCAGCAGAGGGGAAGTTCAAGGGAGAGGTCACTGAAATAATTTTTCTCTCACTTCCCGCTTTTGTTCCAGCGGCCCTATACATGTCACCTCAGATCAGCTTTCTGGTCTTTACTATCACACATACATAACCTGGCCTGAAACAACATGTGAAACAGTGACAAAAAAGAGAAATGTGTTTACTTCTAATATGACCTAATGTTGAAGAGCTGTGTTCTGCTTTGGAGCATTTAAGACTGTTGTCCATATATATACCAGCTACCTTTGTTTGCAGAGCACCCATTTACAATGTGAATGAACCATAAACCCCAGAATAGTATCACCTCACACTGTGCTTTGACCTTCTCTATACCTCTTTTGTATTTAATGTTTAGATTGTCAGAATGGTGAAGAATTTAAAAGGCAGCCCAATAACACTGTCGATAGGCGATGGTGCCAATGATGTTAGTATGATCTTGGAATCCCATGTGGGAATAGGTAAGAAACATCTAAAAAGATGGCAGCTGTAAACTATCATTATTGCTTTTAGTTTGAATGGCCTCATATTCTAGAGAGATTATTTTGGTTGTTCATCTTGAATTTGGGAATAATTGTTAAACAAATGAAGGACCTCAACTTATCATGGAATGTCCCCATCTCAAAACCCTACCTCTGGTGGGATGATAGCAATACAAAGAGGATATTTTGATACTAACCAAACAGAATTCATAAACCTGCTGGCAGCACAGTTGATCATCTAGCTCTCACTTTGATAGCATGCATGTAACTTTATGGATTTTTTCTACCCTGGTCAGATCACCTGCTTATGTTGCTGCAGTATCTCATCTCAGATTCCTAGCTATTTGAGACTAAGAAGTGGTAGTTGACTAGCTGCTTCTCATGTGACAGTATGTATGCTTTGGGCTACAGTGTTGACTTTATATGTTGACATGCAACATCAGCTTTTCAATGATCTGCACCATGTTCCCCTTTCACACTGCTGTTCAGCAGCAGACCTAACACCCACCTGCTTTCTTTTGGAAGGGGAGAAATTTTCCCCTCTAGATAATTTTGCCTTGTGATGATTAAAGTAATGACTATTTAATTGTGTTACAATGTTTCATAATTCTGTTTAATTGTGTTGTTATAAACAACAATTAAAAAAGTGCCTTTCATTAGTAAGTCTCTTGAAAACATACTTTTTGCTTAAAAAAAGCAAAAACTGAACTGTGCGATTGAAGTAGAACATTGAAGCAAATTAAAAATGTGAAAATAACAAATCTTGGGTTGCTTATTCATTGAAACACTCAACCTGTAGGCATTTTCTTCTTTTAGGTATTAAGGGCAAAGAAGGCCGCCAGGCAGCCAGGAATAGTGATTATTCTGTTCCAAAGTTCAAACATTTGAAGAAACTGCTACTCGCTCATGGACATCTGTATTATGTGAGGATAGCACACCTTGTCCAGTACTTCTTCTATAAGGTATGGGACAAAATGTTTGTCATTTTACTAATAACCAGTGTTGGCTCCATTTAGTTATGGGAATTTCCCCTTGTTTTTTTAGCTGTTTGAGGACTGACATTTGTATGATGAATCAAATCAGAAATTTCTTGGTCTAAGAGATTTGAGACTTTTTTTCCTTGAAAGGCTTTTTACAGAGTAAAGAAATATGATTGGTGTTGATTGGTGTTTTCATTTTTTTTTATTAGAATAGCATTGTTGTGTAAGTTTCAGTTATGCGTTAAGGCGCAAAAGTGATGTTTCTTAAATCTTCCTTGTACAGAACTCCTCTTTTAATGCAAATACTTTGAAATCATTTGTAATTATTTATAAGTGTACCAACAGAGAGAATACCAGCAGCAGTGGTAATAGTTTTTATGTGACCTGTTCTTTTATCTATAGAGATTATGTATATGTTGGTTTGAACCATTACATGCTGTTTTTTAAATTTTTTTATTGAGATACAGTTCACATAACAAAATTCAGTATTGTGTACTTAGTATATACAATATACTTCCATTCCTTTCAGTATCTCCACCATGATGTTCAGCAGTCACCACTATCTAATTGCATAACATTTCTGTCACCCCAGTAAGAAACCCCATACCTATAGTGTTTTGCACTTTACCCTTTTCACTTAATAATATCCCAAGTCTCCATGATTGAACATTGAGGCAGTTTTCCTGACAACACCTTGTTTTTCTTTATCACCAAGCATTGAAAAACACATCAGAGCTGGGCATGATGGCATGTACAGTTACCTGGGAGGCTGAGACTGGGGATCATTTGAATCTGCAGGCTTGAGACAACCCTGGACAGCATAGCGAAACCTAGTTTCTTAAAAAGAAGAAAAGAAAAACACTTCAGACAGAGCCTGTATACCCTTTTCGGTCTACCAGGAGAAAAAATTTACAGAATTTTTTAGATTCCAGTTTGTAGCTCTTAATACCAAGTTCATATGCAGGATTTTTTTTGTTGTTGTTGTTTATTGAGGTAACATTAGTTTACAACACTTAAAAGGTTTCGGGTATAGAGTTGCTTACCTCAGCCACTATATATATACCAGGCCAACCACCAAATTTCCTGTCACACTCCATCCACCAACTCTCTTTAGAGAATCAGCCCTCTCTAAACTCTCCATTTTTCCCCCTCTAGTAACCACCTTTCTGTTTGTTTTGTTTGCTTTATTTCTCTGTACCACAAATGAATGAAATCGTGTGGTAGTAGTCTGTCTTCTGACTTAATTCATTATGTTGTCCATCCATGTTGTCACAATTGCTGTTGTCTTTTTTATGACTGAGTAGTGTGTGTGTGTGTGTGTTTGTGTGTGTGTGTGTGTGTACATAACACATCTTTATGGATTCCTCTGTTGTTAGTCACATGGTTTTCATATCTTGGTTATTGTGAATAGGCTTATAATGAATATAGGGGTACATATATCTTTACAAATTAATCATTTCATATTGTTTGGGTAAATACCCAGAAGTGAAATTACTAGATTAGATGGTTGTTACAGTGTTAATTTTTTGAGAAAACTTCACACTCTGTTTCATAGTGGTTGTACCAATTTATAGTCCCACCAACAGTACACGAGGGTTCTTTATTCTCACATCCTTCCCATAATTACTTTTTTTGACTTTTTAATTACTTTTTTAACTTTTTGACAATGTCATGTGACCGTTTTACATGATTCAGGCAGTTATGAAACTTGAACTTTATGCCCTTTTTTCCCCAGGAAGAAAAGCTCATTAGCTGCTTTTGTGTGTCCATTTTCTTTAAACATCAAATAATTTATTTAAATATAAATTTCACATCTTTGTAATTCCCGGGATTCACCCCCCCCCTCCCTGATCATTCCCCCTCTGTCACACCCTCCCCAACCTGGAGTTTTGTACTTCAGTTTGGTTGTTAGCTTTTTGTTTTGTTTTGTTTTGTTTTTGACTTTTCTTCATAGCTTTTTGTTTATCTTTCCCAAGTCCCATATAATAGTGAAAGCATTTGGTGTCTGTCTTTATCTTTTTTACTTGTTTCTGCTTATGATTTCTTCTAGGTGTGTCCATGTTATAAATTCATCTAATTTGTCATTTTTAATTGATGAGTAATATTCTATTGTGTTGGCCACCAGATGTAAGTATGAGAAATGAACTGATGAGGAGAGATTGTTTAGCAGCAGCTGGGGGTTAAATGGAGGCATGAGCCATAAGATAACTTTATTAACAAAAGAAAAGGGTATTTATAGGGATATAGGGCGAGGGCTTGGTGAATTTTAAAGAAGATAAATAAACTTGAGAGATAATTAACATTTTAAAGCAAAGAGTAATTGAGGAAGGGGTAGAGTAGGTGGGTGGTTTGCGTTTTTTTAGGAGGTTATTTTTGTAATTTAGTTTTTAAGTTTTTTTAAGGATGGTTAACGAGAGAGATTTTTTTAATTTTGTTTGGAATGATTTTTTTGGTTTGCAAGCTAAAACCAAAAGTTTCCTTATACCTCCATTTAACCCCCAGCTATAACTAAATAATCTTTTCTCATAAATTTATTTCTCATACTTTACATAAAAGCTAACACCATTGTGTGTATATACCACATCTTTTTCATCCATTCATCTGTTTTGGGACATTTGGGTTGTTCCCATGTCCTTGCAGTTATAAATAGTGGGGCAGTAAACATGCGGGCGCAGGTGTCCCTTTGTACCCATACTGAGGTCACCTTTGGGTAGATTCTCAGAAGAGCGATTGCTGGGTCAAAGGGTAGTTCCATTTTCATTAGTTTGAGGGTCCTCCACACAGCTTTCCATAGTGGTTGGACCAGTTTACATTCCCACCAGCAGTGTAAGAGCATTCCTTTCTCTCCATATCCACACCAGCACTTGTTGTTACCTGTTTTTTTAATGTGGGCCATTCTCACTGGTGTAAGGTGGTATCTCATTGTGGTTTTGATTTGCATTTCCCTGATTACTAGTGATGTTGAGCATTTTTTCATGTGCCTGTTGGCCATTTGTATTTCCTCTTTGGAAAAGTGTCTTTTTAGTTCTTCTTCCCATTTTTTGATTGGGTTTCTTGTTTTGTTTTTGTTTAATTGTGTAAGTTCCTTGTGGATCTTCATTATTAAACCCTTATCACTCTTGTAGAGGGCAAAAAAATTTTCTCACTCTGATGGGCTTCTTGTAGTTTTTTCTGTTGTCTCTTTTGCTGTACAAAAGCTTTTTAGTTTGATGTAGTCCCATCTGTTTGTTTTCCTTCATTTTTTTGCCATCTGTAGATGTTTCTAGAAAGGGATTTCTGAATTATAATTCATGGAGGGTTTTGCCCAGATTTTCTTCTATGTATGTTATGGTTTCAGGTCTGACGTTTAAGTCTTTTATCCATTTTGAGTTGGTTTTTGTGCATGGTGTGAGGATGTTGTCTTGGTCCATTTTTTTTTGCAGGTTTTAGTCCAATTTTCCCAGCACCATTTATTGAAGAGACTATCTTTGTTCCAATGTAAATTTTTCCCTCCTTTGTCGAATATTAGCTGACTATACATGTGTGGTTTTATTTCCAGGCACTCAATTCTGTTCTTTTGGTCTGCTTGTCTGTTGTTGTACCAGTACCATGCTGTTTTAACTATTATGGCTTTGTAGTATAACTTAAAGTCTGGAATAGTTAGGCCTCCATTCTCTCGTATTTTGGTTAGGACGCTTTTTGATATTCGAGGTCTTTTGTTATTCCATATGAACTTCTGTAATCTATCATCGTCACTACATCATCGTCCTCTATTTAGCCACTCAAATGTTTCTTCTAACATTTTGCTCAATGCTTTTAGATGGCATATACTGCCTCTTCGTTTTGCATGTAGAAAATCCAATCAAAGCAAAGATTATGAATGTTTTCTCATGGTTTTAAAGATTGTTCAGAAATGTTATTTTTAAAAAGAGACTTTTTTTTCTGCTGGGCACGGTGGCACCTTTAAGTCTGTAATGCAGCCTGGAGTGTGTCTGAGACTAGGAATCGCTCAAGTTCCCGGGTTCAAGACCTGCCTGAGGCAGTGTAGTGAGACCTATTCTCAAAAAATAGCTGGGTGGGGTGGCGAGCGCCTGTAATCCCAGCTACCTGGGAAGCTGAGGCTGGGGATTGCTTGAGTCCGTGGTACCCCAGGTAACGTGAGTCTGCGGTTCCTCAGGCAAAAATAGCAAGACCTAGTCTCAAAAATAATAGGAATAAGAATAAGAATAAAGAGACTTTTTAATGCAAAATGACTGGATTCATAAGCAGTTGTAAGATATAATCCAGAGAGCTCTTGGGTCCCGTTTACTCAGTTTCCCCCAATAGTCACATCCTGCAAAAGTATAGGAGATCACAACCAGGACGTCAATGCCCACATAATCAAGATGAACACCAGTTCCATTACCACAAGGGAATAAGATCCTAACTGCTTAATAATGTGGTTTATAG
>PVHY01011937.1:0-46193 GCA_004024945.1 Uropsilus gracilis
CTCCTCTCCTCTACTTTCTCCCTCCCTCCCTCCCTCCCTCCTTCCTTCCTTCCTTCCTTCCTTCCTCCCTTCCTTCCTTCCTTCCGTCCTTCCTTCCCTTTTGCTAAACATGGGGAATTTTATTATCAGGTTGACAGAATAATACTTAATTTTTCTTGACTTTTTAATAATATTCATTATTAAGAATATTAAGAATGCCCATTGTAGTTTAATTTTCATTTCCCTAATGATAAGCAATATAGATTATCTTTTCGTGGGTCCTAGGTTATATGGGTGTCATTTTAGTGAAATGTCAATTTTTATCATCTTTTCATGATAAGAAAAGGACATGTTTTGTTTTTGTTGAATTACATGAATCGTTTATATATTTTGGATACTTTTTGTCTGATTGTTTGCAAATATCTGCTCAATTCAATTGACTGCCTTTTCATTTTAACAATGATTTTTTTCACCATATCAGAGCTTTTTACTTCGATATAGTCTTATTTGCGTATATTCTCTTTTAATTTTGTACCTCTTAATTTAAGAACTAGTTTGTCTCTGAATTCTTGTTTGCTTGATTTTTAAAAGGCAAAATTTTAGGAAGAGTAGATATGTATCATTTGCTGTTTTTAAAAGATAAATTATTTGTAGTAATTGTAAATCCGTACTTATGAAATGTGTAGGTATCAACTATACATTTTCTTCAGTTTACAAATATCTAAAGATAATTAATATGACATGTTTTGGAATTTTTATCTAAGTACATATCAAACTTACCTAAGTGCATCTTCTCAGAATTGTAGTTAATATTCACAACAAATTTGCTCTTGAATCTAACCCTAATGACAAAAATAAAATAAAAAGTACCATACATTTCCTGTGTTTTAATAGTTGCCTTTTATTCCTTTAGCATTTGAATTTTGGAAAGTAAATGCTATTGATTTCAAATGTTTATTCATCAGCATATAAAGAAAAGGGAAAGCATGATTAAAATGACTTGAAATCTGTTTAATTTGAAAATTCCTTTTTAAATGTTTATTTGTAGTCATATATAAAGAAGTTTCTTTTATGAGAACATGGATAGCATTTAAGCTAGCATCACCTCTTATGAGGTTTCTTTTGTCTGGTTTCTTCTAATAATGGAAATAAAATTATCATTACAGTGAGCTGGAAGGCTGTTTCTAATCCCGAGTGGGTTGCTTCAGAAGCTTGGCTGAGTTTTGTGGTACAGCTGGTATAGCCAAGTGAGTCATCTTTCATAATATGTTCAGTGTCTGCCGGCCTCTGGACTAGGAATCGCTGATGAACCTTGGTCTCTCAGTAACAGAAATCAGCCTTTGAATTAAGAGTTATTAATGACTTGTATTAACCATCAATTTTCATTCCTCCAGGGAGGAGAAACCTCATCCACAATTTGCACAGTGTACCTCATTTATTGTGTTAAATGTCTTTTAATAATGATGGCTTCCTTTTTAATTTTATTCATGGTCCACAATTTAAGAGTGATTTGTTTCATTTTATAAACAAGTGAAATGATACCTTAGTCAAGAATATTTATAGACCTGAAGAAAAAATAAACTCAAAGCTTAAGATAAGTAATGCCATCATCAACAAACCATGGTAAAGGAGCGTCCCTTTTCCCCCTGCTTTATAAATGGTGTTGGAAACAACATGTCATAGAAGTCTCTTTGAAAAGCAGAATAATTAAAGGCAAAAGGTACCATATTTCTCTGCTGTGTTTACTGACTCTTATTTTTTCTCAATTTCCAATTTATATTTGTTATTTCTGCTAATTCTATAACCATCTTATGAAGTTAAATCAAGTGAAAAGACTTTTTTTTAATAATGAAGCTTTGGTCAGCTGTAATTCATAATCCAAGGTTTAGAAGCTGTAAATAGAGATTAGGTATGTCGATTCTGTAAATTATGACTAGTTTCTCCTCATTTTGATTGAAATAGTGTTCAGTGTAATACTATAAAGAAACATTCCTATATTTTCTAAAATTTTTAGACCATAAGTAGATGAACTTCCCCATACTTTATTTGTTTAACTTGTTTATCAAGTAAAATTAATTAACAAGTTCCTGGTTTAATCACCTCACTGTTAGAAATAAAATTCTGATGTCAATGTTGCTAATCTTTACGAATAGATGCCATAAATTGAAAATGTCCTTATCTGCTCACAAACCAAACTAATGATCTGGGAGTCCTTGTTAACTTCCTTCATTCTCATTTATAAGTGGAGTCAAAATCTCTTAGCTCCTTCATCTGCATCAGTGCCCCAAGTTTTCCTGCGTAGCTGAAATTGTCTCAATGGCACCTTTTGGTCTGAATTCTCCCTTTGTGTGTCTACTGCCCTGTTTTTCTGCTCTTGGCTCTAATCTGAACCATCTGCAGATTTTATTGGTGCTCATTGACAGAGAAGAACAATGGACTTATGCCTTCAGTTGATTCAGTTGATGAATTTCCCACATTACAGGCAGGACTGAGGGTGGGAGTTACAAACACTAGTGGATTTGATAAGCTACAGAGCTAGGAGGACTGGACTGGGTCACTAGCCTTTCTGTAGTTAAGATATTCCTATTTAGGCCCCTGGAACTGTGTAAAGCTAAAAAGGAATAAAAGCTATCTGACAACTGGTGCCCTTATATAGTCTTCAACCTTTATTAAATACTGAATGATAATAGGGCAATGAATCTTAGTTTTATTTGTCATGAGGAAAGATCACAGTTCCATTTAGGCCCAAAAAAATCTTTTTTTTCTTAATTATGAAAAATTTTTTGACTTTCTATAGCATAAAATGTGATTTCTGAAAATAATCTGATATATTGCATTATATTTAATAGTAATTTTCAACTTAAAAATATTCTGCCCTGTATCCTCATTTTTCCTTCTTTAACAAGTTGAATTCTATTTTTGGGTTAGGTTAATAGTGCGAGTTTAGAGAAAAACTGCCAGAGCATCTGTGCTATGCCGTTTTCTCTGGTGCCAGTGCTTAGCTGTTGCTAAGGGAGTATAAGAAAACAGTGGCGAGTCATATTCTACTAAACAAGCTGCACATAAATTCTGACTAACCAGGAGCTCATTTACTTCACTGAAAACACAATGACTTTCTAACCTGGGATTTGATTCCATATACTTCATCATATTGTTTTCATTTTTGGCATTTAGGTTTGGAGGGACTAGGAAAAGAATTTATTTATGAAGTATATGTATAATAAAATCCCCAGCATTCATTTAATTTCCTGATTGCTGTGAGATGATGAGTCTGAAGTGTAGGAGAGTAATTTTTAGGTAAAATGAACAAAACTACATTTAGTAGTGGAGCCTCAATGGGTATGTGGCCATCAACAGTAAACAGAAGACATCTCACTGTAGGGTTGATGTGAAAATCCCCTACTCTGGCTCAATTTCTTTGTAATTAATGATCATACAGGCCAGCACCACCACCAGAGATCCTCTGACATTTGATGAGCAACTTATTTGAGAATGTCTGCAACTGAACGGACTTACTTCTATTTAGGAAGAATGTATGTGAGAAAAGTGCCTCCCTCTGTGACTCAAATATTTATACACAAAGGTATTGAGAACACCAGTGTATTTGAAGCTGTCCAAAACAGTTTGAAGTCCTTTATGGAGTTCTATATATAAATAATTGATGTGAGCACTGCTCACCATTCTTTCATTTGTATGAAAGCAAATGGTCTAAAGACCTTTATTGCATTGCTATTTTACTGGAGTCAGTCAACAAATAGACTTCATCTAATTTCAATTCTTCCTTTCTTCTTGTCTCCTTCCTCCTTCTTTTCTTTATTCAGCAAATAATTATCGGCAGTAACTTTGTGTCTACCTTTCTTTTAGCTTTTTTTTTTTTTCTTTGAGCTACAGTCTTGAACAAGGTGCAGTTCTCTTTGCATGGAGTAGCATTCAAGGGGAAAGGGAAGCATAGCAAATAAACACAGGAAGATTGTTTCATAGAGTGATGGCAACTATGTGGTTAATGGAATGGCACTCAGTAGTGATGCCAGAGTAGGTGGTCAGGAGTCTCTGAGGAGATTGCATTTGAAATGCCAGTCAATGACTATGATAAGACACAGGGCAGCATATTCCAGGCGAGAATGAAACAAAGACCAAACGCAGGAGGACAGGCTTTGTTCAAAGGGCCTGTGGATTGGAGCGAAGACATGTCATAATAGAAGCAGAAATAAGTGGGAGGATCCAGCTTACAGAAAGGGTTGTTTGCTACTAAGGAATTCATATGTAAGCGCATAACAACTGTACATAATATTTTCAAGTTTTTCCACCATTTGGATTTCATGTTTTTAGCTATCCAACTTCCAGCTTCTTCCAGAGCTCTTGGTTCTCTCACCACCAGTGGCAGTGGCATTGTTGAGTAGTAGTAGCAACCTTCCCTGACTTTCCTTCCATCTCTCCTACAGCTCTATTTCTGTTTCTTCACAGACTTTCTTCCTGGCATATTCTTTAGGTGTTACCATGCCCACATGTGATCCTCACTATTTTTATTTTCTAGTCACCTTCTCTGGTGACATCCTTTGAAACATCCTTTGAAACATGGTTTCTACTACCACTAGTTCTTCAGCTCAGTTCTGAATGGTCTCTGTGGGCCAGCTTGAAATCTCACAGGGAGAGGGTCAGTGTTTTCAATGTCAACCATTTACTGTCTCCCTTCTAAAAGATTAAGCCAGAACTCTGCCTCTGCTCCATCTTCCACCTCATCACCGAGTCTCACTGTGTCTCATCACCAGACACTAGTTTACTGTCACTAATACAACTCTTTCCCCACGTACAGTTTCACTCAAAAGCTTGTGCTATGAACCTCTAGCCTATTACATGTGTCCTGTGGGTTAAGCACACAGAGATGAACATGACTCTCTGGAATCATAAGTGAAGATGATAGTCAGAATAAGGATGAAAATAATCACTTGCTGGATAATCAGTCTTTACTCTGAAGAAATAAGTGAAAGTGAAGAATATGCTTTCGAATGTTTAAGTATCCATTATGTCAAAAAGAAAATGAGCAAAAGCACAATTTGAGGGAAGGAGGAGTGGAAATTTGTTCAAAAATGAAAGTTATATGGGAAAGAAAAACTAGGGGAAAAGTGGACAATTATTTCAGAACCTTGAGTGAAACTATCTTCTAAGAAAACAGGAAAATGGAATTTTTAAGTACCAAGAAGGAATAGGAACACTCCAAGAAGAACCTCTGCACTGCCTTAACTAAGCAAATCAGCCCCACCCGTGGCTACAGTGGACTTCTCAACATTCACCAGGAAAAGGAAAGTGATCTCCCCTAAGCCAGGGCAGACCTTCCTTAAGAATATGACACTAGGTTAAGTAAAAAAGAAATGAAATATTTTGAACAAGTCAAATCCTGGGTGAAGAAACCTGAGGTGTGACAAGTTACATGGCAGGTGAAACACCTGAAACTGCTGCAATAGAACAGCAGGTGTCAGCTGCTCCTTCCTTACCTCTACTGTGAACTGCCAGGATCTAAAGACTGTTCCATGGAGATTATGTCTGTCTCCAAGAAAGTGAAAAGGGCTGTCCAAGAGGAAAATCAAAACCCTAGTCCAGACCTTATTAGCAAGATACTCAAACCTGATGTGTCCATAGACATGGAGTTGTACATGAAAGACTTTAAGACTGCCAAAGAGCTCCAATGAAAATTGGAGTTAGTAGTGTAATGTTAAGTAAAAATCTATTTTAAGAACAAAATTATCTATGACATGTTAAAGATAGTAGACTTCATTCAAGGGAATACTACTATCACGGACTTGTCAAAATCATAAAGAGATCAGACTCAACTCCAAACACAATAAAACAAAAATGGAGATAGCTAAGGACCAGAAAAGAGGATTGATGAATGAAAACTTACTGGTCATAACGTAATCTGGAATTTCAGGATACAGATGACCACTCCCAGTTGCCAACACAATTTAGATTCAGCTACCACTTAGAGAAAATCCATAATGTGCAAGATTCTCTATTCCATGTATTATTTCATTTTATTCACACAAGTCTCCTGTGATTTAGGAATCAGCATAAATTTTAAGTAAAATTGAAAGTACCAGTGATACAGATGAGAAATACCCAGCCCATGTTTACATTTAGTCTTCTGTCTCAGATTTAGAGCTAGTTCCATGGCTGTGCAGCTCTCTATAAGGTCCAAGGGATGGCCTATTATCTGCCTGCCTCTGAGTCTTGTATCCTTTTGGAATGGTGAGAAGAGACCCAAATATCCTTGCAGGTATTTATAATTGGACCTTGCCTTGTAATCATTCCATGTATGAACAGATACTATATAAGAAGCACAGGTTTCAATGTGTGCATACACACTTAGTGGTTTTGTTCCTCAAACTATTCCTTTTTCACCAGATCCCAAAATTGAAAATAAATTTTAAGTTGGAGAAGGACAGTTTATTGTGGCCATGAAAAAAGCTGAACGAACATCCTCCATTATCTTAGCAAGACATTTGATGGAACTTTCTGTGGTTCAGTGGTTCAGCATGAATGTCTAGGTGTTATATTAGTGACTATCTAACACATATTTTGCACACTGCTAAGGTGTGTAAAACTGAAAAACTGTTTGCTTCAAAACAAACTTTTAGACTATAAAAATGAAAGGGGTTAATTTTACGGGGAAGAATTAAGACTAGATGGGGGGGCAACAAGTAGTGCATATGGATGTTGAATTACACTGCTGCATGCCTAAAACCTATATAATGTAATAAACCAGTGTTATTTCAATTTTTTTTTCAAAAAGAAGGAAACTACCTAAAAATATTAACAGCAAAATTCCCTCTTGGGCAACTGTCACTGGTGGTGGCCACTTAACTTGCTCTTTGGGGATGTGTTTGTTGACATGCTCCCTCCCATGCTGGCCCTCTCATACTATTAATTTCATGCTTGGAGTTGACTCCCAGGTTCCTCAGTTGTCAGGAGAGCTGTAATAAGTGCAAACATCCTTGGTGGTGGTAACAAACTAACCTGGTTGATATGGGGATGATCACTTCTAAGAATGAAACCTTATGTTCTTAGCCTCGAGGGCTGTTGTCCATTTTTCTGCACCCACATTTCAATGAATAGTTATAATAGTCAATTACTAGAAGGTCTAGCAGCACCAGAACACACTGTTGTGAGGTTCCAGTGTAGACTTTAAGATAGTGCATAATAAAATAGTTGCCTTTCAATCATTGAAAAATGTTTTATAGAAAAGAATTTGAGAAGCAGAGAGGCAGACACACAGAACAAGCCTTTAAGAAAGACAGTCAGCGGAGACTGGGAGTGCTAGTCTTCCTGGCCCCACTGCACTGTCTTACAGAAACACAATGACACAGTCCTAGCCTGCTTTATCTGATCTGTCATTGCTGTTTTCCTTAGACCATCGCTTTTTTCTCCTGCTTTGTCTGTGTAGCATCCAACACAGCATGCCAGCCAGAGAAAACCACAGCAATATGATTTCCATCCATTTATCTTTAAGAACAAAGGTCACCGCTGGTAACTGTCCTTTCCTAAGAGAGCCTGTAAGTTCATAATGACTTGTGACAGCCAGCCAGAGTCTTAATGGAGACTTCCCTTTCACTGAGAACTCCCCCAAAGGCTCTGCCTTAGCTCCTTCAGCACAGGGCACATAAAGGAGCTGTCACACTGAATCATGTCCAGAGAACTGACATTCCAGTCAGGTTCATGAGTTCGTATCCAATGTTTCTCTGTTCTTAAAAAAAGAAAAGGAGTCTTTCTCCTGCTGCACTATTACCCTTGCACCTGCAGCTTGCCTTGTGAACTTGCATGGGGTGTGTGAAGGTTCTTGGATGAATGTGAAGAGAGTAGGGGGGGAGAAGATAAGTGGGAAGATGCTTTTAATTAAGACCAGGGGCTGCAATGGAGAGATCAGTAAGGGGGTATCCAGAGGTCACTGGAAAATCCAGGGTTGGTGGAGCAAGAGAGAAACTGCCAGAGATATTCCTGTTTCCAAAAGAGTGCATACACTTTTGGTTGGCAAGAATCAACTAGATTCTTCAAAGAGATGAATATAAATATTACTTTTCTATCCCTTTTCTAGTTCTGCCTTTACAATGGAGATAGAGGCAACTAGAGAATAAGCAGAGAAGCATCTTGGGGGTGTACAGTAGTAGGTAACTCTCCTTGTATTGTGGTTCATGAGTTTATATCCAGTGTTTCTCGGTTCTTAAAAAATGAAAAGGAGTCTTTCTCCTGCTGCACTATTACCCCTGCACCCACAGCTTGCCTTGTTAACTTGCATGCACATGTGAAGGTTCTTGGATGAATGTGAAGGGAGAAGGGAGAAGAAGAAAAGTGGGAAGATGCTTTTAATTAAGACCAGGGGGGATATAGGGAATGCAATGAGGACATGCCTGAAACCAGGTAACAGTGTTCACAATTCCATCTTTTCCTCTGTCCTGATACAAAGTCATGAAGCCAGCTCTCACTCAGCCACTGCGGCTCTGTGGGCATAATCAGTCACCATAGAAAGTTTTCTTCTCTCACCTTCTGTCTTCCCAGCTCAGACTAAAGCACACTAGGGATACTTGTGTAACTCTCTGTGTCAAGAACCACGACAATTCTTCTCAGTTAAGTCCATTCAGAAAAGGGGGAAATAGTTGGAAACTATGCAAACTACCAGTCCAATGACAGAATTCTACATAGGAGAGAGCCCCCAAACTAGGGGCTAGGACCCAGAAATGGAGTTATGGAGACGAGGTTGCTGGTTGGAGCTTGAGCTACTTAAGAAAGTGGTCTATGGACATCTATACATGTTCACTGGAGCTGTGATTCAGTAGGGAGATTCGGGGTTTGATAGTCTGATTTATTTATTAATTCAAGTATCGAGTGAGAGTTCTCAGTGAAAATGACTGAGTAAAAGAAATTATAGAGCAGATGTGAAGTGGCCAACACTGAAGGGGACACAGGAGAAAGAACCATACAAGAGAAAAGGGGAGGGAGAGGGATATGAAGAAAAAGTTGGAAGGGAAGATGAAAGTGAAGAAATTGCACAGAAACTAGGGGAGGTTATAAATGCTACAGAGAATTCATGTAGCTGAGAAAAAAGTAGTAGTTTTTGGAATTGGAAACAAGTTGATCATCAAAGGCCATGTTAGTGGTTGGGCTGAGGTGTAAGCAGTCTATCTCTGAGGGAGAAGAGAGAGGGACAGTAAAAACAGAAGGAAGTCATGGATTTGAGATAGGGACTTGTTTTTTATTATCATAAACACTTGAATGTGTTAAAATAATATAAGGTACCACAAAAGAAAAGAACAAATTGTTTGTTCTTAATATTGTAAAGACTCAAATATGTTAAAATGCTGTCAGAAACAGAAAAAAATAGAGATGAGAAGAAAACTATTAAACTCCAAATAAATCAGTGTTTGGTTAATAGTATATGCAAATATTGGTTCCTTAATTTTAAAAAATATAACACGGTGATATAAGGTGATAACATTAGAGGAAGCAGGTTGAACGCTACTTGGAAACTCTTTGTACTATTTTTATAACTTTTCTGGAAATCTAAAGCAGATGATTCTTAAGTACATCTTAAATGCCTCTAGAGGTGAAATGAGAAGATGAGAAGAGAGAAAAGAACAAGCTTGGTAGGAAAGCAGGGCCAATGGCCAGTCTAGATGGGTGATTTGGACAGAGAGAAGCACATTTGTAGATTTGGTAGTGGAAAGGTCAAGGCTGTCTCTTACATGACATCTGTCTCATCTGTCACAGAGAAGCTTCTATCATTGACTCATTTGATGGAGGAAGGAAAATAGAGAATTGAGAGAACAAAAATATTTCTAAAAGACACTGAGACAGAAAGAATGCCCAGAACAATACAGAAGACTACCTGCATGCCATGGATAGGATTGAGGCACTTTATTATTTATGAATTTTCAATATTCTATCCTGTCACCAAAAATAATGGCCTCTCACATGTATACCATGTACAGGTTACTATTTCAGACTGTCTACTTGTTCCAATATCATGAAAAACTTCATTTTAAAGTAGCCTATGTATTGACTAATATTCAAGGAAGTTGAGCTAACCTTTCAGTTGTCTTCATTCCAGAGAAATTAAATCAATGCTTGCTCATACTTTTCTCCCTCTGCCATTCTATACAGTTTTCGCACAACCACATTCAGATGATCCATCTTCTGAACTTCTCAACCCACCCCCTTGCCTTGAGCTCCCAAGTTCCCCCACCTGGCAGTGTTCATCACCTTGTTTTAGCACTGAGGCCTCTTCTCTGACCCTTCACATATGCTTCAACTATAGATAGCATCTCATTATATTACAGTCACTTGGTTGTTTACTTAATATTTGGAGCTAACTTAAAATTAAACATCATATTTTACAAATACTCAGTGTAAAAATATTTCCATATAAAGGTCATTTGAAATGGTAGCTGCTGTGTTTCTTACTCCTGTAGCCAGAGCCATGAGAAACATATCCAGATTCCCTGGTAAACTGGAATTGGAAACACATGACTTAATATTCCTTGTTTTGTTCTCTCTTCTAATACAATAAAATACATGTATTCCAGTTGGGTCCCCATATTTTAATTTTTTAGATCACACTTGCAGTTCATTTTAGGGTGTTAATGGCACCACAGGGGCTATCTTAAACAGTACGTAGTGGAGGAAACTCAGATGAAGACAACGTTGCACAGAGGTCTTAAATTAATTCAATATGCAGAATAGAAGTTCTTGCTGGGTAATTTTTTCTGAAACCATTGCTGGGAGTGGAGGGGATTGAGAGGGTAGCAATGAGTGGGCAGTTCAGAGGAGAAACCATCTAAACATGGTTGGGTCAGAACTTTGCAGCACAAAAAAGAAAACAGAGGATGAACACACATTAATTACAGTGGTTTCAAAACTATAATTCAGAATGACAGCTTTTGAAACCCAAAAGGAAACAACTATGATTGCAGTTCAATCAGTTGCTAAGGCGATAGGGCTTCCCAGAGAGTGGGGTATGCAGGTTCTTATTTCTTTGAAATTTGGAGAGTGCTTGTTCTGAGAGTTCTTGTAGCCAGTCTGCAGTCTGATCCAAAGAGGACAGTGCCAGTAGGAAGTGGAGATTTTGCAGCACCATAGGGTGAAGCCTGGGAACTAGTATGTTGGAGAGTCAAGCAAAGGGGCAATAGGATGAAGAAATGTGTATCAGGAGTAGGAACTCGAAATGTGTGAGTAGAAAGTGACTCCAATTTTAGCTGAAAAATATTATTTCACAGAATTTTTCTGTCACAGGCAATATGAAAGGTCAATGAAAAAAAGTCAGCAAGAGAATTCCAAGGAGATAATAGAGGACTCGCTCCCCAACTGTCCAAACAGCTGTCACTGACAAACAATGTCCAATTCTCACTCCCACAGCTCATTTCATGTATGATCAGTGAGGGAGGGGAGGAGACATTGCATTGTCTAAAATAGGGAGGGTGTGGTGCTGTTTACCTTTGGTGAGGTTGGACTCTTGGCTGCTCTGTTTCTAGGTTCTGTGTATAGATGCATATATGAATCTAATGCCCTAGACAAGTTTTAGCTTACATGTTTTAAAACAGAACTCTTCTCATTGAGAGCCCATGCATTCATTATCTTACAATTTTTAGAGGTAAAAAATTCCATCATGCTAATGAGAAATTGGATTATCTCATTTACATATAAGTGGGAGGAACAGTCAGTAACAAATGAATCTTGTCATAATGTAGCATAACTGACTGTAGGGTGAATGATGGACTAGGGCTTTTACCCCCATTAATGTGTATGACCAGCACCTATGGTACTGCATCCTCGCATGATTATGTATGTGCCTGGGCCCAGCATGTGTGTGCATGTGTGAGTGGGGTCACCTGGGCTGGGAGGCGGCACTAAGAGGGTGGCATCACCTTGGGGGAGAGAAGGAAGGAGAGAAGAGAAACTCTGAGTGGCTAGTTTCTTTTGCTGATTATTATTTAGAAACTGAAAAAAGAGAACTTCAAGGGCTCCAACATTCTTTGTCTGCTATAACCATGGTCAACCTACAAGAATTGGGTTGGTTACTCAACATTGACCTTTAATTAGTCTTTCCCAGGATATGGGTTTTGATCCTCATAACCTTTAGATGGGTTCTGCTCCCAGGATGAGTCACAGCTAAAATCCCTTGGAAATGTCCCCATTCCCAGAGTACCTTTGCAGGAAGTCTGTGAGGCCTTTTAACATTTCAACTCAAAACAAAAACAGCACAGTACATTGTGTTCTAGCATTGGTTGGACCGTGGATAATTTTTGACCACTTTAAGATCTTTAAGTATTTAAAGAAGTGTGGAGAGTCTGTGCAATGTTAGCATACACACAAAATCCTTAAAGAGCAAGTTTGCTGAGAGCACATATCACATTGGGACAGCTGTCTTTGCACCAGTTTAACTACTGCATTCAGAGCTGAGTGTTCCTGGGCTTGTTTAAAAGACCCCTCCCCCCAAAGAATCTTTAAGCACATGGATAGACATTGAAGCCTGGTCACTATAAGTAAGGGAACAGTAGCATCAGTAACTGATGAAAATGACACGTTTTCAGTTGAAAGAAATAGAAATAAACCTCTTTATTCAGTGTTTATTGTCATTGGTTTGAGCTGTGGAGGTAAAGATTTATTTCATTGTACAGTAATCTGGGAGTACCTAACTAGGAAGTTACTGGAAGTTAAATGCCAAATGTTAGCCAGAGTCTAGTTTATGTTTAAAGCTAGAGTCTAGTTTAAGCTAGAGTTAATGTGTTCATTTGCTGTTGCTATCACAGTCAGCTACTAAATTTCTAATTGGTTGTGGCTGTACAGATTCAGTTAATTAATAGGTATTTATTCACACTTATTTTTCAGGTATAGTACGAGGCTTTGGGAGTGAATGACAGTGCTTATGAGCCCCAGGCTATGGTATCAAACCTCATTCTGTTGGCACTAGCCAAAAAGAGATGACCTTAAACCAGAGTACCTCCATTCTTAGACTGAGAAGATAAAGAATTTTGTCCCATGCTTCCTTTCTCCTTGATCACCTTGTTCTTCCCAAGGCAGCACACTCTCCGGAGCTCACAGATATCTCAGAAGCAAAAGTTTATGGAGCACATCCAGAATTTAATGGCTTTGAAGGAAGACCAGTCCAAGGGTCAGTCCTCCAAGAGAGGACCCCAAAAAGGGTGACCTTCAATGGGTCTCACCTTGTGAGTATGAGAGTCATTCACCTTGTGCTCCATACTGAGTGACTCAAAACAGAAGGGTCCTCAGTTATCACCTTGCTTCATACAAGTGCTTCTATCAACACAGTGATTTCAACCCCTATTTGCCACTTAATCATCTCTGCCAACCCTGAGAGGTAGTTATCTGTCTTCATTTTTTTGAATTAATTATTTAAATTGAGATAATATTAGAATTCTCCCTCACCCAATTAGATATGCCTCCTTAGTGCACCCACCACCAGATCACCTATAATCCACTACCATAATCCACTGTGCTTCCTTACATCTTTGTTCTCATCCCTTGATCCCTCCCTACTTTAGATACTTCAGTTCTGAGTCAGCTTTCAAAGATTAACTATTTAGTTTGTCTTTATCTGACCTTTAGTTTGGTTTCTCTATATCCTGTATGTTAGTAATATCATCTGATATTTATCTTCCTTTTTCTGATTTATTCCACTTATTATTATCTCTTCCATTTCCATTCATGATACCACAAATGGCAAAATACCTTTTTGATTGATGAATAGTATTTATATTTATTATATTTATATTTATATATTTATATTTATATTATATTATATTTATTATATTTATAATAACTATATAGCAATATATGATATATATTGCAAAACATATCATATATATATTACAAGCATCCCAGTCTGAGTATGTCTATCATCGGTTCTAGCATCTAAAGAAGACTGTCGGAACCCTTGGTGGATTTTTTTACAGGCTTTATTTATTTTTTATTATATAAATAATTTATTTATAGATATATATTTCAAATCATTTTAATCCCTGGGGGTCACCCACCACCTCCCTTCCCTGGCACTCCAGCTGGTCCCCCCCTCCCTGTTGTGTATTTTTCATTTGGTTGTCCACATATTAGTGAAACCATTTGGCTTCTGTCTTTTTCTTTCTGACTTGTTTCTGCTAATAAGATTTCTTCTAGGTACATCCATGTTACCATAAAATCATCAAATTTGTCATTTTTAATTGATGAGTAATAGTCCCTCTTTTTCATCTATTCCTCTGTTTTGGGACATTTGGGTTGTTTCCATGTCCTTGCAATTATAAATAGTGCTGCGACAAACATCAGTGAACAGGTGTCTCTTTGTACCCACACTGAGGTGTCCTTTGGGTAGATTCCCAGAAGAGCGACTGCTGGGTCAAATGGTAGTTCCATTTTCATTAGTTTGAGGGTCCACCACATTGATTTCCATAGTGGCTGGACCAGTTTACATTCCCACCAGCAATGTAAGAGTGTTCCTTTCTCTCTGCAGCCATGCCAGTACTTGTTGTTGCCTGGTTTTTTTTTTTTTTTTTTTTTTTTTTTTTTTTTTTTTTTTTTTTATGTGGGCCATTTTTACTGGTGTAAGGTGGTATCTCATTATGGTTTTGATTTGCATTTCCCTGATTGCTAGTGATGTTGAGCAGTTTTTCATGTGCCTGTTGGCCATTTGTATTTCCTCTTTGGAGAAGTATCTTCTCAGTTCTCCCAAATTTCTCAAAACAATAAATCAGTTCAGTAAGGTAGCCAATTACAAAATCAACACACAGAATTCAGTAGCCTTTATATACACAAAAAGTCAAGGAGAAGAAGAAGAAATTAAAAAAAAAGCCACCCCATTTACCATCACACCAAGAACAATTAAATACCTGGGAATAAATCTAACAAGACATGTGAAAGAACTATACAAAGAAAACTATAAAATGCTGCTAAAAGAGATAGAAAAAGACATAAGGAAATGGAAAGACATGCCCTGTTCATGGCTTGGAAGAATTAATATCATCAAAATGGCCATCTTTACAAAAGTAATCTATAGATTCAATGCAGTCCCTATAAAATTTCCAATGACATTCTTTAAAGAGATAGAACAAAAATTACTGAAATTCATATGGAATAACAAAAGACCTTGAATATCAAAAAGTCTCCTGGCCAAAAGAATGGAGGCTTAACTATTCCAGACTTCCAGTTATACTACAAAGCCATAATAATTAAAACAGCATGGTACTGGTACAGCAACAGACAATCAGCGCAATGGAACAGAATTGAGTGCCCAGAAATAAAATCACACATATATAGTCAACTAATCTTTGACAAAGGAGTGATAAACTTACATTGGAACAAAGATAGCCTCTTCAATAAATGATACTGGGAAAACTGGACTAAGACATACAAAAAAAAAGGACCAAGACAACTCCCTTACACCATGTACAAACACCAATTAAAGATGGATAAAATACTTAGACATCAGACCTGAAACCATAACATAGAGGAAAACTTGGGCAAAACCCTCCATGAATTACAATTCAGAAATCCCTTTCTGGACATATCTACAGATTGCCAAAAAAGAAGGAAAACAAACAGATGGGATTATATCAAACTAAAAAGCTTCTATACAGCAAAAGAGACAATAGAAAAAACAAAAAGAAGCCCAATCAAATGGGAAAAAATGTTTGTCCTCTGCAAGAGTGATAGGGGTTTAATAACAAAGATTCACAAGGAAATCACACAAGTAAATAAAAACAAAACAAGAAGCCCAGTCCAAAAAAGGGGATTTTACAGGCTTTAATATTCTCTCAGAGAACCAGGCACACCAGGCAGGGAAGCAGGAAAGCAGACTGTAGTAGGGCAGGGAGGCTGAAAGGCAAACCCTCCAACCTCCCCCCCAGGGATCTTCATGACCATTCTCTGGGCTTTCTCTCTGGTGTCCTCCCTTCCGGGTTTTCTCTTCATTCTTTTGTGTTCTCTCCTTGCTCTCTTCCTTGTGCTCTAACATTTGCCCCAGCATACAGCCCTCCCTGGAAGACACTTCCCTTTTCATCCTCTCCTACCAGGTCCATGTGCACACACTCATTGGACCAATCATAGGGGTCACGATATAACAGATGACAAGGAGGCTAATGACAGGAGGGTAAAATCCTGATAATTCATTTACCCTACAATATCACATCTTCTTGATCTGTTCATCTGTTTGGGGGCACAGTCATAAACAGTGCTGCAATAAACTTAGGAGTACAGATAGTCCTTTCAATTAGTACTTTTGCATTCTTCAGGCAGATACCTAGGAGTGGAATTGCTGGGTTATATGGTAGATCTAATGATAATATTTTTGGGAACGTCCATACTGTTTGCCAAATGAACTGCATTCCTACCAGAGGTATAGGGGAGTTCCTCATTGTTCCCATCCTCACCAATACTTGCTGTTTTTGGTCTTTTTGACATGGACCATTCTTACAGGTATGAAGTGGCACCTCATCATAGCCTTGATTTGCATTTCCCTGAGGATAAGTGATGATGAAGATTTTTTTATGTGACTGTTTGCCATGTGCATGTCTTTTTTGAAGACATTTCTGTTTTAGTTATTCTGCTCATAAAATAATACTTTAATCTGGGGATAAAAGGGATAGTTTTATATAGGTTATCAAGTAGACTGTATATGACATTTTAAAATCAGAACTCTGTGTTTAAAATGGTGTGAAAAAGTCTTTCACATTGTGAAACACTGAACGATAACCTTTAAAATTGTCTACATAGTAAAATTCCTAATCCTGGAACTTGTAGATGTTACTTGTATGAAAAAAAGGAGAATTCACCTCTGTTTAAGTTAATGAGAGGAGATTATCTTAGATGATGGGTGAACCTTAAATATAATCACAAAGTTCTCTAAGAGGGAGTCAAGGGTGATGTGGTCATTGAAGTAGAAATAGAATGCTCTGAAGATGAAGGGGTCACTCACCAAGGAATATAGGTGAACACAAAGAGCTCTAGGATGCCAAGGAATGATTCTCCCTTCCAGAGGGAATCAACTTCTTCTGATTCCAGCATGTAACAATAGATTTCTAACTTCTAAACTCTAAGAGGAGAGAATTTTTAGCCCACGTTAGTGTTAATTTTTACAGCAACAGTAAAACTCTAATGTACATAGCATTATGTACTATTTAAAGTGACTAAAGGAAAGTCAAAAATCTTAGAGATTGATGAAGGGAAACTATGTTGGCAGAATGTCCAGTGAACGAATGGAAACTCTAATCAGAAATATAGGTGTGCAAGTGAATTGGGAGACTTGTGTCTGTGAAGAAAATGTAAAATTATTTAATACTTTTAAATTGTCAGTAGTAGATGTAAAGATTATACAGACTATGACAAAATGAGAACAGAGAACAGTAGTAAATATTTTAGAATGAAAGGGACCTTAAAAGCCATCTGGTATTGTAGATGAGGAAAGTTAGATACAGAGAGACTCAGGATATAATACAAAGTCACACACATGATAAGTCCACAGCAAACAAAGAATACATCTTAGCTTCCTGACCCCAAATCCTCTAGAGGTGCTCCTACTCCATAATATTTTAAAGTTTGCAATTAATCTGTAGTGAAAGAGAAATACTGTGGATGAATCAAGTGCATAATTTTCATTCTGACTATTATTGGGTCTGAAAGAGGGAGTGGGAGGATATTATTGCAATTTGCAAATGCTACTAAATTAGGGTAGGAAATTCACTATTTTGTAATAGCTAAGCAATAATTTAGAGATACTCCTTTAATTTAGAAAGCATATTTACCTGGAGAATCCTTTATTAAAAGATTTTTTTTAATTGCACTGTTTTGAGAGACATGGAAATTTGACATTTTTCCCTATTATCCTGACCTAATGACATCTTTAAGATGAATAACCCAATTTTGGCCCCCAAATGTTAAAATTATTTAGATCTTTGGAATAGGTGGAGACTGATGAGGAAGGAATAGAACAGTAGCCTCAATGGCAGCAGAAGTAGAAGGAAAAGGAAAAGAGAGCAATTTATAAAGGCTGGTGATTGTCATTGACAAGCACATGTTGGCATATATCAACTTAACCAATACTTATTCAGACAGGGCCAGGCAGTGAGCTTGACATAGTGGAGATATCAGGGAGAAAACTGTTGAAGTTTCTCTTCAGTGGGGAAATGTGCAGGAGACCATAGACCTTTACTAGGAAAAAATCAATACTAAGTCCTCACCTTGACTCCTGCCTCACTTCCACCTTGCATTTTGCCACTATCATATCTTCAGAATGTCCCTGACCTTTCCAATTGTTATATAATTTTCAAGATTTTGATAAAAATTCATTAGTGAATTGCAGTTTGTTAGCTTTTTAAATGGTGCTTCATGTTTCATAGGACATAGCCTGACTTCTCATGAATCCTTAATAATTCTAATTCTTTCAGAATTTGTCTCCACTTACTGAGATACTCTTCTTATTACATAATCCTGGAGTGAATAAGTAGTAGTAACCCTGGAGGGTGTAGAGAGACTGTATTAAATTATTTTGTTGTTTTTTTTAATCCAAAATAACTTTATATTATAACATTATATTTGTTTCAGGTATGTGTGTCACTGAAAATCAATATGTATATATCATATTAAGCTCCCAACTGAAAGTTCTATTTTATCCTTCATTATCTATTCATCCTTTTCTACTTGATTTTACCAGCCTCCTGATAAAACATTAAAAACAAGTGTCATATACTTGGTAATTAAATCTCTCAAAAAATAGATTAAGTGTAAACCTCCTTAATCAAACCATTGAGAACTAATGATACTAAACTCTAAACTTTAGACCAGATACATCTAGTCCACAGCAAACATCACTTCTTGACACAGTACCCTGCTGCTCTGTTAAAAGTAAAGCTTAAGCGAAAATATGGTCAAATTGTCCACCTGAATAGGCTTAGCTGGCTTTTGAAGAATCATCAAGCACTTCTGTCCTTCTTTGAGACAAGGAATTTTTGTATTTCACAAGCAAACTACATCTGGAATCTCTTGCTGAGTGCCATAGGGATTTGAGACTAGATTGGACTTGGGGGCAGGGGTATAATCTGGATCTCCATAGTTTCTGACTCTTCACTTTCAAAGCAAATAACATATTCTCATGGAAAGCAATACTTTTAAAGCTGACTGCCTGAGAAAGTAACTTCTTAGAAATTTCCATTTTGAAATTCTGCTTTTGAGCCTCCATCTTAATGGCCTTGTATGCAATGTTATCTCTGTACTTATTTTTACTTTACATAAGTGTACAGAGTTACTCATTTAGCAGTGCATGCCTTTTAATGCCAGGCATTATTCTAGGTCCTGGGAACTGAGTATTGAATGGAGTATAAGATGGTCCTTATTCTCATGGAACTTAGAGCCTTTGGATATGGAAAAATGAACAATGTATTTTACATAAACATTTAAACAATACTTGTTGCCGTGTCATGCTCCCAACCACATTATAAGTTAGATACTATTTTTATCTGCATTTACAGATGAAGATATTAAGGTCCTTGCAGGTCAAGGGCTCATAAAGTAATAAGGAACTTGAATACAGCTACACTTGAATACAGCTATTGTGGCTGCGGTGTCTGATTTCATCACCTCCACGTGGAAAATTGAAAACATGTTGTTAATGACTGAGCAGCCACTTTAAATGGAGAGGTGTCAGCAGGCTTCTATTGGAGGAGATGGTCTGCAAGCTGAGATCTGAATGAGGAGAAGGAACCACATATGCAAAGACCAGGAAAAACATGCACAGGCTCTCAGGCACAAGTAAACTTGGCTCTGTAGAGCATCAAACAGAAGGCCAGGGTAGCTGCAAGTTGGAGGGAAATTGAAATGTGTCAGATGAGTGGTTAGACAACAGTCAAATCAGGAGAGCTTTAGAAACCAAGAGAATGAGTATGAACATTTATTAGTAGTTAAAACATTTTTATGCTAAAAAATAAAATAAAAATTTAAAATACAGAAACCTTCCACTTACTGTTGATTATTCATAGTTTTTCTTTGTGGCTAACCACCATGATAGCTGCATTCATTACAAAAAATATCTATTTATATGTACTTATCTCTCTCTACCTATCATCTGTTTGTCTGTCTGTAGACCTGTCATCTGGAAATAATGGATTTGAAAATTGGATCTTTAAAAATAAATATAGCATAAAATATAAGTCTTCAGTAATATCTGCTTCAGTTTCAACTTACCAAGCTGTTATCTAAATATTCAAATAGAAAAATGGTTGATAATCCTAGTGAATAATTGTGGTGTTTCTGCGAGATTGGTATCTATATTTGTCCTATATCATATGCTTTTTACTTTCAATTTTGTGCAGACACTTTGTTACATCTGCATGCTCCCAAAATTGGTTTGCATCTTACTATCAAGATGTAGATGTACATACTATCAAAAATAATTAGCAGGACCTTTCAGAAATTACAATTTCTGCATATTGCTGGGAAAAGGCAACATGAGATTTGAGCTATTTTTAATATCAACAGACTAGAGTTGGAATAGATATTTCCAATGTATCTAACTCCTTGAAAAGGAACTACTCATTCGAGGAAGTGCCTTTCCCTCTATTTTCTCCCTATTAATTCCTGGATGTTAACACATCATACCCTCAATAGTCACTTGTCCATATCTGTTTCATAACCTAGACATCCCTTCACTATTAATCCTTTTCTTCCCGTTGACCTCCTGAAGGACCCAGTCAGTTCTCTGTGACTTCTAGTTCAAATACCTCATTGTCTTTCAAAATTGAAGATACATATATTTTAAGTCTAGTGGGAATATCAGCATCATATAGAATGTAGCAGGCTGATTTTTATATTAAATGTTTTCCTGTACTTAAATAAGCTCACTTGCAACAAATCAGTTTTTGCTTTTCTCATTGGTGATGTTAGATTTATCTTCTAATATTTTATGAATATATGGCAGATATGCAATTTTTAAACTCATATATCAAAATCCTGGCAGGAAAAAGATGATTCGCTTAAGCTAAGCAATTGAGCATTTACTAAAGGGACTGTTTGAAAAGGAGTAGGCAGAATTTCAAGGAACACAATGAAAAAGCAAGTGTCTTCATGGCACCATCCTGATCCTCCCACCTGAAAAGGGTAAGTGGGTCCCAGGTACTGGAATCTGGAGAGACAGCTGAATGAGGAAGACCAATTTGAGGGAGTTGTGATTGTTGGAGGAAGAAAACCCCACAACACCAACATAGGGAGGAGCAAGAGAATGAAGTTTATTCTTCTCCCACCTCAATTTCCTGCCATTCCTTCTGAGGGCTGTTGGTGACTGGAAGTCAAGGAGTGAGAGAGTCCCTACTGCTGTCCTAAAGTCAGTCTTCTGAGCACAGGTAAAGTGGAGAACCGTATTCAAGCATCTGGTAGAGCAGCCAACAGCGTTCTTCATACCTTGCAAGAAATGCCAACGGGGAGCCTTTGCAATGGAAAAATGTATTAGTGACAGAGTAGAGCTCTGACTTATTTGGGTCCATAGTCACTTCTTCATTAACTAGCTGTTGGCAGTTTTCCTACAAGCTAGGCAACGTATGTAAATTGATTGACATTCTTCCAGACTTTAAAGTATAGCACTGGAGAGAGAACCTGGACACATTAACTCTTCAGAGAAATTTGAGCAATATAATGCATTGTCGACTTCAGTTACCTAATGGGCAACCTGAAAGATGTTTATACATAAGGACTGTAGATTCACTATAAAATTTTACAGACAAAAAACTCCCTTGGAGACCTCTGAATCCCAACCTCAGAGAAATTTTTCTTTGTGATATTTAGCTAGTAACGTGTTTGAATCACTTTCCCCTCATATCATCTATATAACATTTGTTCTTATTTTATTAAAAAGTGAGTTTTGCCATCATTAGGTGTTATCTTTCTTCAAAATAAGCAAATAGATATTTATCATTACTGTTCTCACTTTTAAGTTTTTGAAAACCAGTTGCACATCTAAATGAGTATTTTAAAGTGTTTTGGCTTAAATGAATACTTGTGATGACAAAAACAAATAAATGGATAAAGCTGCTTGGAAGAATTAATGAATATTAATGTGAAATTAGGGCTACTTATAAACAATGTCCTTTTTATTTGGTTATTACTTGGATGGGCATATTGAATATTATAAGAACCTGTTATGAACAATTGGTCAATTAGCTGGAACTACAGGCAGGTTATAATATAAGTGCTGTAACAGCCTCGTATTAGCATTTCAGCTTATGATTGCTATTATGTTGCCCATTCTGCTTCCTGCATAATAAAATCATCATATTCTAGGCGAACATTGTGCAGCAAGGACCTGTTGGCTTGTGTTCCCTGTTTAAATGTTCCCTGCAAGCTCTTTAATGACAGTCTAAATGGAGAGTTGATGACAGAAGTTGAATTTCAGACTAAAGGATATTATTTGAAAAGCCTCAAAGGGCAACATTCTCTTCATAGAAAGGCTGAATTCATTTCTAAGATGAACATTTTACTTCAGACAGGGCCTCCAGGGATACAGGACAAGCTTTTTGCTAAGCTACCAACTCTTGGGCTTTGTACGGGCTCTGAACCTTCATTTCTTTAATTGCTAAAACATTTCACTAGCATTAAAGAGTACCAGATCTCTTTCCAGCTACAGAGTGCTGTCATTTTCTGCCAAACAAAATAGTATTCTTAGAGTGTACTTCTTAAGTTCTCTAGGATAAAACATATTCATAGCAAATGTACATTGTTTATACAGTCTCCAAATATAAAGGATATTTACTATTGACCAGAATGTCAAATTGATAACTAAAACTCCATGGGCTCTTATATTTTTCTCCATTCTGCTGGTGGGCCTTTCATGTTAAAATTTATATTCTATAAGAAAATGAGTGATAATGGAGAAGGCGATTATTTCTCCTGTGTGTTGAATTCTAGATCTGTGTTAAAGCTGAGAAATCCGAAGGATGGTTAGGGGAGTACTTAAAACTACGACTATTGCTAGTATTAAAACCCTCAAGTCAATACAAATGGACATGTTTGTCCAAAAGTTGATTTCTGTCAACCTGAGACCATTGAAGAAAAAGCAACTGAGCTTTCAGATTAGTTGCAAGCAAATATCAAAATTAAAGCAATACACTTTATTTTGCTTCCCTTAAGTCATTATTTTTCAGCTATGATCTAACTTGGAATTCTCAATTCAATATGCAGTGTAACTTGAAATTCTGTAAACGAGGTTATTTGACTTCACAGTTGAAGTAACAAAGTAGGAATTAGATGAAGGAAAGCACTTGGAAATATACATACTAAAGTCCAGAGAAATTAGATGACAGAGCATCCATCTGAGGAACAGGCAAAAGAAGTAAAAGGTAATTTAAGACTGATATAATTGCAACTATAAAATTCATAATAAAGTTTCTATATCATTAATTACATAATAGGCAGCATTCATATAGCATATTATATTATCTCTGAAAGATTTTCATCAGGATGCTTAATTTTTCTTTTAAGTTTTGGTGCTATGAAGATAAGCTACATATATTTTTATACTCTTTTTAAAAAATCACATATTTAGAAACACTGAAACCCAACTGATGGTGGATAAATGTCAGAGTCCAAACAGGAAACAGATGGCACCCACAAATCAGGATAATTCTAGGTGGCTTGTTAATAAAGTGGCTGGCTAGAAAGGAGAGACTGTAAAACAGACTTGTAGCTGCTAAAAGAGGTCAAGCATCCCACCCCTTGGTTCAAAAAGGAAGAGAAGCAGGGATGAGGAAGTTAATAAGAGCAGGTAGCCTGGTGACTTTATGTAAGTGCACATGGCAAGGCTGGGGTGACTTCACAGAACAAACTTCCACACCTCATTCTTTCCAGTTCCTCTATTCTAATCTGCCAACATCCCATTGACCAAACTAAATAGAAGCCAGAGGTCATGGGAGTCCACCAATGTAGCTAATAAAGTATTAGGGGATGGTAGACTGATAGAAAGAGATGGAGTATAGATTAAGCATTACAGGAAGTTACTGGCACATGACCTGTGGTATTCCCCCAAATCCTTAAATCCCAATTCTGGTAACTACGAATGTGACCTCATTGAAAATAGGATCTTTGCAGACAAAATTAAATTAAGATGATGTCATATTGGATCAGAGTGACCCTAAGTTCAATGACTGGTTCCTTCAAAAGAGAAATCATAGCTGTGTTTGGATAAAGAAGCATAGAGGATACACACAGGGATGAAGAAAGTTATGTGAAAATGGAGAAAAAGAATATAGTGATATAGCAATAAGCCAAAGAACATCAAAAATTACTGACAACCACTAAAATTTAGGAAGAGATAAAGAAGTATTCTTTCCCAGAGCTCTCAGAGCGAGCAAAGTGATGACTGTTTTTTTGACTCTGGACTCCAAAATTCTGAGGAAATCAATTTCTGTTGTTTTAAGTGATCCAGTTTATGGTGCTTTGTTATGACAGTTCTAGCAAATGAACACACATGAAGCAACCATATTGCAAATACATTTGACTTCTCCTTCCTTTCAGTCTTCTTGTCAAACTACCACAGTTCCCACATGTAGGTTACATGTGATACAATCATAGGAATGGACATGTTTTGAAGGAAGGGAGGAGTCCTACTAGAACTTAAAAAATGTTCTTCTAATCCTACTGGGTTGGAAACTCCTATGGTCATCCAAATAATTGTGGCACGTGTCCATTTGGTTAAATGGTTTTTTGGGACTAAAATTTGTCCTCCTAACACCCTGTGACTGACTTGACTTGTCCACCTTCCAGATTTTGCCCTCTCCATTGGGTAACTCAGTAGACACTGGGTTACCCATATCTCAATTCTGTTTACCAGAATCTGTGTCTCTCCCAATGTCACATCCATATGTGCACTTCATATTGTGCTTAAAAAAAAAAAAAGCCTTGTTATGAAAGTTTCCTGACAAGCAGGATCATACTACAACCACTTAACCTTTTCTTTGCTTCCCTGCAACACTTTGATTAATTTAGCAGCAGCATCACAAAACAGGAACTTTTGTTTGTATTTTCTTCTTCTGAAACAGCTGACAAACAGGGGAGAGTAAAAGAAACAACGATTTTTAGACATTTAGCAGCAGGTGATGTAGAACAGTGATTCTTAAGAGAGAGGAGACAAATCATTACCCTGGCTTATTTTAGGGTGTGGGTGAGTTTTCAGGTTGCAGCCTAGGGAAAGGAAACCCCAGAGGAATCCTTTAGTTGAGAATGAGTTGGAAGTTTGGGGAAGTTGAGGTCTCTATTGTTCTCAGGTCAGTGTATCAGAGCAGGAAGAGCTCCACAGAGAACAGCACTAGAGATCTGTAGAAGGTAGCTCTCCTGTCTTCTGCTAAGTATGTTTGTGAAGCACATATTATAAAGAAATTGCCTAAGTTGAAGAATACACTATTCAGCAAGAGCAAATAGAATTTCCCTCAAAGCTCACAGAAGACTTAGAATTGTTCTCATCGAGCAGAATGAAAAAAACTGTATAGCAAACAGGGCATAAGGTAGGGTGCTTACGCATAAGCTATTCCTGCATCAGTTGAGAAAAATCAGCCCTAAATTGCAGCCTATTCTGATTTCCACTAGTTAATCTCAGATACAGGGATCATAATGCTTCAAGTAATTAAACTGTGCCACACAATGAAACTGATATGGAGGAAAGTAGGAAAGTAAAGAAAGCGGTAAAAGCTGTCTATATATGTAGGTGACATGATTGTTCATTTAGGATTCCTTCACAATCTACAAATCAAAAACTACAACAAATATACTTCCCAGTCTCAATAAATTGCATATCTATAGTATATCATATATAGCTATAGTTTATCATGTATAGATATGTCTATATATAGTAAGAGCAAATTAACTACAGTTTGAAAGATTTTAATCTAAAAAAAATCAGAATAAATTTAGCCAAGTCTTTCGCTAAACACCTGTAATACCTGTACACTGAAAACTGTAAAATATTGCTGAGAGAATTTATGGAAGATCTAAATAAATGGAGAGACAGCTCATGCTTTGGAATGAGAAAGTCAACCTCATTATGTTGTCATTTCTCCCAGATTTTACCCATAGTTTCATTGCAATTCTGATCAAAACCACCATAGATCTTTTTGAGGGTAAAAACTAGCAAATTGATTCTGAAATTTACATTAAAAATTACATTTCCTAAACTACTTTAAAGCATCTTGAAGAACAAAGTTGGAAGGGGCATGTTACCCGATTTCCAATCTTTTTAAACAATTGGGATGGTATGGTAGTATGATAAATATAAAAATACAGACAGTGAATAGAGCAGTTAAGAAATAGACCATAGAGTCAGTTGTTTTTTTGTTTGTTTGTTTTACCAAAGAAACCTAAAAAACCTTAAAAAAAAGTCTCACATATTTTGTGGAGGGGGGGGAACAATGAAAAACAAAAACTTTGGCATTTCACCCTACAAAGAGAAATTAATATTAGATAAATCTAAAAATGAAAGCTAAACAAAAAGGAATTTAGAAACTAATGGGCTTATCTCTTCACTACCTTATTTGATAAGGATTCTGGGAATGGATACCAAGCGCTCCAAGGTAAAAGAAAAACTTTATCAAAAAATAAAATTTGCTAATCAAAAGGTGTCATGCATTAGAAATGAAGAACTATATTCTCAATTGTATTGAAGTCTACAATATAGCAAAAATCCAACTAAAATTGGAAAAAACGAACATGTGAAAGAAAATATGCAAATGTCCAATAGAAGTTTAATAGTGAGCAACTTTCCTGTTCACTAGGGAAATGCTAAATAATAATATATTTCACACCAATTGGAATGGCTAAACTTAGAGAAATGATAAATGTCACTACTGTTGCTGAGAAATGATGTACTGATATGCAAGTTGGAAATGAATTTGTTAGTTACTCATAAGTATGCACTCATAAGTATGTCCACTTCTGAGTATAAAACCAAGAAAAATATATATCCACAGAAAATTTTATAACAAGAGAGTTAATAGAATCATATTCGGATCATCCTCTAATAATATGTTTTGTCATTAGAAGAGGTAAACAAATTGATGTGTTCCATACAGTGACATATCATTAGCTAAGTCTACATTTCTTGTACAATATCCAGATATATGCAATCCATTGTAAACATCTCTGCCTTTTCTTTTAGCCAATCTGTAAATTCATTCAATACAAAAACTGTTCACCTAATTACTCAAAGAATTTTGCATCTCATAATCTTTTCTCTTTTTTTCCAAAAAGAAATATTAATAGGTGGTGACTGCAGTAGAATTTTTAAAGAGTATAACTATCATTAAATTAATTATTTGATAAGCAAATTTTATTGAATATTTACTATATGGAAGACTCTTTGTTGGCAATGAGATATAGCAGGAAACTCACTGTAGTATATACTAGTGCTGCATGTACTAAAGTTAATGTAGGGAATCAAGCAATCCATAAGACCAAAGAGTGTATGACATCATAGATGGTGATAAGTCTGTAAGGAGAGAAAATTAAGAAGAAACAACCAGATAATGGGAACTATACCTAGTCTTTTTTTTTGAATAATCAGTAAATTACTGCTTCTTCATCATTTCCAAGTCCTGTTAGAGAAAAGGGTTTGTTTGGTTTTTTTTGCCTGTTCACAAATGCAGGTCCTTCCCAAACAGACTCTTACTCAGTCATCTTTCACTTATTGCAACACCAATGCAGACTGAAACATATCCACAAACAATTCTCTCTTCTCTCTTATGTACTTCTTATATACAAAATTTCATTGCCTGTTGTCATTTTTTCCCCCTTCTATAGATTGGTTAGACTGAGTGATACCAGTGGAAACTCAGTAGAAATCTGGGAAGTGAGTCTGTTGGTAGATAAAAGTATAGATTCTGGAGAAAACGTCCTTATTCAAATTTTGGCTCTCACTAGCTATATAGGCAAGATACTGAAATTCTCTGCATTGCAGTCTCTTCACTGTGGAGTGAGAATAAGAGCACTTACCTTTCGTGGTTATTGTTAAACTGTTAACAAGCAATTAGAATAGTGCTTAACAAGTTGTTTGTTAAAACAACAGGAGAGGCTCAATTTTGAGCTTTAAGCATTCATGGTTGTTCAGGGTTTCTAATTTAGAAAGAGTTGAAGATTGCATTCAACACACCCACTCTTCAGACACCGTGGGCAAATGCTCTTTTGTTAAATACTCATTGAGGTGGAAAAGTTCCTTGAATTTTCTGTGCTACTTAAAAGTAGGACAGATACTGTGTCTAGAGTGTGGTTTAGAAAAATAAAGAGTTTCTATATTTTGGAAAACCTTATTTGTTCTTTACTCTATCATTTCTTTCCACTTAAAAAGGTGGAAACATTGTAATCCCAGGGATTTACCCCCCACCCTCCCCTCCTTCCCCCCCTTTCCCTCCTGCTCAAAGTTGTGTGCTTCAGTTTGGTGCTTAGCTTGTTTTAACTTTTCCTCAAGGCTTTTGTTTATTTTTTCACTATATCCCATATATTAGTGAAACCATTTGGTTTCTGTCTTTTTCTTTTGGACTTGTTTCTGCTAATATGATTTCTTCTAAGTACATCCAAGTTGTTATAAAATCGTCGAATTTGTCATTTTTAATTGATGAGTAATATTCCATTGTGTATATATGCCACATTTTTTCATCCAGTCATCTGTTTGAGGGCCTTTAGGTTGCTTCCATGTCCTTGCAATTATAAATTGTGCTGCAGTAAACATCTGTTGCTGGACGTTTAATACATTGAATGAATTAAGCAAAAGTGAGTGAGTGAATGAAGACTACAGTTAATTCCAAGGACCCAGGTTTAATAGTGGCTTAGTTACTGATCCCAAGAGGATACTATCACTTAGCTGTTTTTAAAATGTATTCATTCTTGGAAGTTTTATTGAATGTCAAGCTATATAAGGTAATCTACTAAACTGTGGGTTCTCTATAAGCTTACCACTTGGTAGCAGAGATATGAAGATAACATAAACAAATAATATGAGGTAGAAAGGCCTAAGTATTCAGGAAAGCAAAAAACAAAACAAGAGGGAGGGAGAAGTAGAGGATTCAGGATTCAGAGAGAATTCCTTTATTGGCCTTTTTTTATCTTTTAGGATACTTGGGCAGATCGTGTGTACTTCCCATGAAGTCTTCCTAAATAAATCTTTTGAAATTAAGATATTTTTCAAGTTTACAAACCCTGTAAAATCCTAACAAAATATATAGGGTGTTTTAGTGAAATAAGAAATCCTTATGGACAGAAGAGGACAGTTGTTTGCTAGGACTCTGAAGAGATTTTTTAAGTTTGATTATTTTTTGGTTGGTTGAAATATATTTGCACTCCAGTTGTTTTGTTACTTCTCAGAGTTATTTATGTTATTTAATTTGTAGAAATACACACGATTGTGTGACATATACATTGTGAGAATTTGTTTCTCTGACAATGATTACTTATATTGTAGAGAATAACATTACAAATGCATTAAATTCAGGTACCCAAAAAGAAATTGCAACAATAAATTTCACTTACCAGAAAGGTAGATATCAACATTTCTTATCTTTCTTAGTTTTAATCCTTGTAATATTGCAGAAAAGTAGTTATTCTAAAAGCAATGCTACCAAAAGTCATTATGATCATGAAATTACAATACTGTGAATGAAATATTTATTTAAAAAAGTTGAAAAGTATGTAATTTTGTTCATGTAAAGTAATCAGGAAATATTAAAATGAGAAAATTATAACTTCCTTATAATTAAAAGTCTCTAGTTTGTTTGCCAAACCATCTTCAGTTTCATTATGAAGTGAATACAATGAGACAGCATGACAGTCTCTAGTCAGAATAACAGTGAGCATGTCAGGCACTCTTCCAAAACTTTTCTATTTTTTAACTCCTCACCCTAACCTGTGACTTTATTAGCTCAATGAGATAGATTGATATATTATATGAGATACAGCAAGAAGCTTGTAATCCACCAAGGCTAGTAAGTGACTGAGTAGAAATTTGGACCATGCTTCTGTCACTCTGACTCTATAAACCTGAATAACTGTGTACTCAGTGGGTGATTAATAGTTGTAATCCTAACAATGATGCAGTCTCTATCTACAAAGTTTGGGGTTTTTCCCCCATAAGATTACCAGGTATTTTTGGCAGTCGTTATATCAAAGTAATTCTAGCAATGCATTATAAAAGAACTATAGGGAAAGTTCAGGTGCTGAAAGTTGGCATATTTCAATTTTTTTAATATATAGCATTAGTATTAGTATTCATAGTATTAGTTTTAGATTTCATCATTTCTGATCCACTGAGGTTTTAAACTACATAAGTGATGAGTCTCAATTGCAAATTGTGAGGTGGGGAGAGAAGAAACATTTATTGAACACATAATTGCACCAACTTGTCCCAAGGCCTTACTAGAATGATCTCTCAAATAATATGCAAGTAAGTTGGTTAATTATTTATTCATTAATTCATGTATTAGGGATGATAATAGAAATGAATTCAAGTTGGAGAAGTCTAGTTAAAAATGGAATGCTATTAGAGGTTGGGATGGCCTAGAGGTTGAACTCAAGGATATAGGAAAAGAGGCACTAGAGAAGGAGTTGGGTGAGTGAGTTGGTCAGGCTTTTTGCCCTTCTTCCTTTAGCCTCTATGACAAGTACCTGCAATACTATGCACTTCCTGTGATTGTACATATCTGAACCCAGTGGGTCTGCACATGTGTGAATGAGCTCATCTGGTCCTAGGAGGAGAAGAAAAAGAAACAGCATCATAATGAGGGAACATAGAGAAAAGAGCATGGGGTGGGGAGAGCAGAGGAGCATGGAAATAGTGCCATAAAGAGAGGCCAGAGAGGGAACACCAGAGAGAGAATCCAGAGTAAGTATGTGAAGATTCTTGGGGCATTGGGGAGCTGGGGGACTTGCTTGGCCCCTGTTCCTGTCCTGCCCAGTCCAAGCTTGCACTACAATTGGTGTCACAATTGTACACAGGAAGCTTCTGCACAGACTGAGAAGACATGTCAAATTGCAAGGACCACAGACTGGTTCAACACAGACAGGTGGAGATAGGGATGGAGATACATTATCACCACTGACATGCTCTATATTTTACTTATTTGTTCTTTGTGTCTTACCACCACTTGAACATAAGCTCCATAAAGACTCAGATTCTGTTTTGCTTTCTTTATTGTTATAATTCCAGGGTCTAAAAAAGGTTTAGTATTCCAGTAGCATTAATATTTCCTGAATGAATGAAAATGAGTTCACGAATATTTATTGTGGTATATCAATCACTTCACTAGAGTTGAAGTACCCATGAGTGAAACTGCCCTGCTTCTTAATAAACTCATAGTCCAGCATGAGAAATAAACAGGCTAGTACCACTGATGTGGAAAGTATGACATGCAGGAAAGAATTCAAGAAACACCTTTATAAGTGGACCTGATTCAGTCCTGTAAGGTAGACTGGCCTCCCTGAAGGGAAAAGCACATCGCAGTTGAGCTCTGAGGCAACACAGAAGTAACTAGAAAAGTTGGGTGAAGGATGTATCAGGCCAGGAAAAAAGTAAGGAAAAAGACTGTTAGACACAAGGATATATGGAAGGTTCAGAGAACAACAAGGTTGCTATTCATGTCCTTGTTTGCTACTAATATTTCTCATTTTGAGAAAACTGAAGGTTATAAAGTGAAATAATTGGCTCAAATTCACACCGAAGCAAGGTTCCAACTCAATTTTGTCTACAATCAAATGTCAGTTTTCCCAAGTGCTCTCTCTCTATATGACCTCACAGACCAGAGTCCCCCCCACTCCTGTTTGTGTCTCATTTGTTACTGTTTAAAATATTCCTCAAAGAACCATACATCACACTTTTCTGTTTTCTCCCATGTGACATAGACTGACATAGACTGAACAATATAGACAATATTGCTCTCACTCTCTTTGGATGACACATATTCATATTTTGGTCTAATATGTATTTTTAATCCATATAATTTAAAGGCTGGAAGAATCAACATGCCTCCTCCAAATGCTAATTTTCTCTTTGGGAATAGCTTGCTCACAGGGATTATCATCCTATTCTAAGAGAAAGATTGTTCAGCAATTTGTTGAGCCAAATTCTGTAATTATCAGACTCAAGGACTTGTGTCTAGCCAATCCTATCTGCACATACAGCAGTCATTGTCATTGCCTCTTAGGAAGCTTGCCTTCTTCTGGAAACTTCATTTTGCCTGTGCACTTAAAACCACATGTTTTCCCAGTTGGAAATGTTTCCATCCTTTTATTTGATACTTCCGTTATTACCATCACCATCCTTGATTTCTGGACTTCTATTCATTTTCTGTGCCTGTTAGGAACCTCACAAAGGTAGAAACATAGTGAACTTCAAATCTATGAAGGGCAGCCCTATTACAACCTGTTTCTGAACCACAGAGGGCTGTAATAATGTTCATTGATAAAAGATGTGGTCTCTGTGTGAATGCTACCAACAGGGCAAGTCTAAAACCTAGAATCAGCTGAGAATTCAAGAGTCCTTCTGGTGTTAACAAGCTTCTTCAATATTCTTCTTGGCTATTTTCTCTAAGATACCAAGGATTTAGAAAATCTGAGTTTTAGCTTTAGCTCTGTCATTTAGAATTAATTGATTATGTGGGCCTTGGTTTCCTAGTCATGGGGATAATAACACTGGATCTGCCTACTTCATAGTGTTGTCATGAAGAATAAATGAAGTAATATGTGAATATAAGGATCTGTTAACCATAAAGCATGCTATAAATGGAAGCTGTTTACATAACTATTATTATCCTTGCATTGTTGTACAGTTGTAGTCATGTGACCTTATTATGACCAGTAATCATTCCAGACAGGAGGGTTTGAATGGTATAGATAGAAACACTGAGAATGTTAAAATCATTTGGACTCTCTGCATTCACAAAAATTAAGAAGAGTGACAACATACATTAGGAATTTCAAACAAGTGTTTCTAGTAACATCCCATCTTGTTCACTTTCATAGAGACAGTCTATGATTCCAAGCTCTCTATCATAAAGAAGTGAGATTTGGGATAGGACCTCCCGGTCCTCATTAGTCTAAAATGGTAGGTTTTCTGCCCTGTGGGAAAGTTTGGGTGATGAAAAGTAAGGGGAGAAAGAAGTGAAATGATGGTATTTGAGTAGCCATATTAGGACAGATTAGCTGGGTGATATAATTGCTTAGAGATTTTATCATATATTTGGATTTTGCTAATGGAGAGCTTAGCTCTAATCCCTTTAAATGATCACCCATCATTCTTCATGTTACACTGAGTTGTTAAGAATAGTTCCTCATCTCCTTTCAGTTCACCCTATCACAGAAATCTAAGCGATGAAGAGAAGTTCTACTTCCAGAAGAGCAGTTAAATGGACAGAAACAATGAGGAAAAAATGTGAAAAACCTGAACTCTTTAGATTTGCTCTGGCTGGAAATGAATTTGAAGAAACACAGAGAATGAACCACTTGCTAACTGAAGAGAAAGATGATTAACTATACTGACCACAGAGAGCAGTCATAGTAAGTTACTGTGAAAATATTTTCCAAACCTCCAGGCAAAAGCACAGACTCAGTGAAGATAAATAGCTCTTGTAGTTCTTTTATTAGGTGAATCCATATGGGAGCTACAACTCATGAACACTGTCTAATGGCCCCATTTTAATCTTCTTTTTCAACACTGAATAAAAAAGTAAAAGCTGGGGTTAAGTGAGAAAACAGCTTTCATGAAACCTTCTGTGTTCTCTCTTTTGACAAATTCATGCCCCAAACTGAAGATCTAAAAAAATATACAGCTCTCTCTCTGTCTCTCTGTCTCTCTCATCTTTACAGCATTCCTATAAATCATATACATTCCTGGGTGTCCTAGATAACTTATGGGAACATTATAATAATTCAATATACATCTTTGAAGCTATATTATTTTGAAGGCAGCAGGCTAATTACCTCATTGCATTAAGAAGATGTCAGTAGCAGTCACCTCCTGCACCTTCTAGCCCCAAGCTTATAAATTACCAAATTCTGTAGACTCTACTTTGAGGACTTTCCACTTTGCCACCATTGTCTCAAGCATAGAGCACTGCCAGCTTCTCCTGGGCCTTTCCATTCCTCTTTGCTTTGAACAGCCATTTGTCCTTTAAAAGTAGATCTCATCATGCCACAAACCCCACCCAAAGATCACTTCAGTCGCACCTGCTGGTCTCAGATTAATAAGCAAATTTACCTTACACCTAGCTAATTCCTGTGCTCTTTTGGAACACTGTATTTTTTTAATTCATCTGTCTATCATCAATTATTTACATACTTAATTGCTAAATTGATTTGAAAGTCCCATAAAACAGCCTCATAAACTGAATGAGAGGATAGTTACTATATCCCCAGCATTTAGTACAAGGTCTCACAGGTACAGATGCTAGTTGTTGAATTCATTTGTTGAATGAATCAATGAAATGCACTCTTCTTTGAAAGAAACAATATTTTCAATTAAGCTTATATTAAGCAGAAAAAATATAGGTACCACAATATTCATTTTATCATTATTTACAATCATTAGGACATGGAAGCAACCTAAGTGCCCACTGGTACATAACTAGAGTAAGAAGATGTGTTATGTCCACACACTGGAATACTATTCAGTCATAAAGAAAGACAAAATGTCACCACTTATAGCAAAATAAAATGTGCTCAAGGGAATTAGGTGTAATACATAAAGCAAGTCAGAATGACAAACACAAATATTGTACATTTTCATAGAAGATTATTCAAAAAGCAGAGTACTTCTAAAAACTGGTCAACAGTAATAAAAGCAGTAAGACTTCTTAAGTTATGTGGAGAGGAAGAGAGAAAGGTGTTATGGGTGGGGCAGATTTTATTGTCCTTGTGAGGGAGCAAAGCCATAATCCCAGATAACTTCAACAACTCTCTTTGGGTGGATACCAATACTCTAGGTGAAAAATAACAAAAGTCTGAATTAGGCTAATGGTAGGGGAAATGAAAGCAAGAAAACAATAGTGATAAGTGATAGTGCAAAAATTGAAGTGTCTTTTTACATTAAAATTGAAGCAAACACAAGTTTAAAATATCCATCTGTTGAGAACAACTGGAACTTCTATCTATGAATGATTCATTCATTTGAAACAACTCTAACTTTTCTGGGAAATAAGAGAAAGAAAATGATGGTTTGGTTGATTGCTTCAATTACAAAGGAAATAACCCAAGGAGTCTAGGTAAAACTGAGGACTTTTTTGACTCTTGTACAATAAAAGGTCAATTTGCTGCTGGAAGTTCTTTTTATTTTTGCCATCTTTCATCTCTCTTTTCCTCTGGGCTCAGTTTTAGTCTCTAGACAGCACTTTCTAAGTTTTTTCTTACAAAGGTGATCACCACACTTCCCTTAGATGCTCTGTTAGAAAACTCCTAGTGAAGGACTTTCAGTGACCTACTTGAGCTGTACCTACTTGGCCTGGAAAAAGTTCTGGGTGCCAGTCACTCTTTAGGATTAACCTGCCATTGTCTGCTGGGATAGATCTCTACAAAAAATGGGATTCCTTTATAGAAAAAGTGGGGAAGTCTGGTGAAACAAAATAGTAGAGATCTTTGTAGTAGTGGAGAAGAAATTTCCCCTTAACCCTCTCTGATTTTCTCAGACTGGTCAAGGAATCAAATTAGCATAAGGTTAATTAGTGGGAAAAGGAATAAATTTAATTATATACATATGGAGAATCAATTTATATAGATGTGAACTCTAAAGCCAGTGGGGGAAACGGAAGATTATATCCTGACCTAGGGAATGGGAGAGGGCCTGGAGCTTCAAGGAGCAAGAAGGGGGACTCATCTGATGAATAGAGGGTGAATCATATGACTAATAGCACTTGATTCACTGTTGTCAAAGACGAAATGCTATATAATTACATGTCTGCTTGGCCATAGAGATAGTTTTATCTGATAGAGAAGTTATTCCTGATGAAAATCTTAATTCTTGGAAATACCCCAAACTGAGCCTATTGGACTTCAATAAACCCTCAGTTTGAAATAATCCACATGACAACATGATGTATTTTGGGAAGGCCTGTTCTAGTCATCTTGAAGAGCTATCCTTTATCTATTGCATATACAGTGATGTACAACATCAGAAGTGCTATCATCCCATACTTGAGAACCATAGGTTAGCACAACCTGTCTCCTCTTGTCATTCATTCACCTATCTTACTATAATCCAAAATATCTTCTTCACCATGCACTGTTTGTAATTTGAAGAAAATAAAGGATTTTTTCTCTTATGAATCTTGGTTAACTCAAACAGTATGTTTTTCTTTTAATAATGTTGAATACTTTTCATTCTGAAGGAAAAGAATATTTGTGAAGGGAAGGAAATAACTGTGCAAAGTATTTCTGCTTCATCTGATGCCATCTTGATTCGTAGTTGAATAATGTCTTAAATAGCCAATGGGAAATAAATGGAACAAATATTTCACTTGAGAAAATTAAACAAAGCAAAATAAATACCTGTCAAAATTCTGGTACTCTAATCCAGTTTGACACACCCCAGTGGATTCAGTGTTTCTTCCCTGAGTTCAAAATAATACATTAAGAAAAACCAGGTGAATACAGGTTAACTGCTCAATAGTTCGTCTTATATTTCATGAAATTACTCTTACACTATTTTGTAATTGCAAAATAGGATTTGACAGCTGTAGATTTGAGCAATTGTATCTGAGGGCAGGTAACATAAAGTACATATTTAAAGATACTTAATATCATGATATTCTCAGGAAATCAAAGCCACTAACCTATGAAATTACAATGCATTAAGAAGGTTCAAATTGCATTTTTATGGATTATAAATTGAAAGATTTTTACAAAGCCTTCAGGGAATTTTAGAATATGCATTGAAAACCATTCTGTGGAATTTCATAAAACATTTTAAAAGTAGGAATGTTCATAGGTCACTGAGGACTTCTGTATGGTCCCATAAAAGTGCAATCTCCATAAAATATCCTATTAATATATTTTAAGTTTATTTATCTTTGTGTCTTTCCTCCAGCTGTAATTTAACAATCATTCCATCTTTTACTTTTTATGTCATTTTCTTACATTTGATGACCATGTTATCCAGAAATAATATCTGAAATGACACTAAGAAATATGTTTTTAGGGAGCGGGGCAGAAAAAATAATTTTTTTAAGCAATCAGAACATACCATGGATTGTGTATAGATTTGCAAACATTTCTAAATAAAATTATACAGCAATAAATTACACTACAACTTCTATAATTTAAAAAAAAATTGGCAAGCCCTGCTTTTATAGTTATCACTGATCCTCTGTGTGATGCAGGTTGGCTGATAAAAGCATTCTTTCTTGTTTATTATTACACCTTTAAACTACCATAAAAATAACCCTTATATTTTTTATTTTTTAATTTTTTAAAATTATTCATTTATATATATATATATATTTCACATCATTGTGATCCCTGGGCCCCCCCCCCCACCTCCCCTCTCTGGCCACTCCAGCTGGTCCCCTCCCACAGTTGTGTACTTTCGTTTGGTTGTCCATATATTAGTGAGACCAGTTGGTTTTTGTCTTTTTCCTTCTGACTGTTTCTGCCAGTATGATTTCTTCTTCCATGTTACCAAAAATTATCAAATTTGTCATTTTTTTATTAATGCATAATATTCAATTGTGTATATATACCACATCTTTTTCATCCAGTCATCTGTTTTGGGGCATTTCAGTTGCTTCCATATCCTTGCAATTATAAATAGTGCTGCAATAAACATCCAAGCACAGGTGTTATATTTTTTAAATGTGAAAAATTAAGTGAGATATAATTAAGCCTAGAAAAACTGTTCTCTTGGTAACTGTTAAGCTAATATGGGATCTAAATTTGTTAAACTGCTGTAAGAAAATATTACTGACTAGATGACTAAAATAACAGAAATGTATCACCTCCAGTTCCAAGAGCTAGAAGTACAAACCCAAGATGTTGGCAGGTTGGATCTTGTAACCAATATGTTAGTTCCAGGTCTCTCTCTTTGGTTTCAGGTGGATGTCTTATCTCTGTGCCTCTTCACATTGTCTTTCTATGATGTGTCTGTGTGTCTAGCTTTCTCCCTGTAAGGGGTGAATCTCATTGGATTAGCGCTCACCATAGTAACCTCATTTTAATTACCTCTGTAAAGACCTTATTCCAAAACAGCCATATTCTGAGATCCTGGAGTTTAGGATTTAAACATGAATTTTAAGAGCACCCAATTTAATGCAAAACAGATAAGCTGACCTGAATAAGCAGAGATATTGTGAGACATTACTGTCATAGAGTCATTAAGAGTGTAGATCCTATGGGAATTAACTTTTAACATATATAAAACACAAGTAAACAACAAAAAAGACAATTCTATTACAAAAAACTGGCAAAGAACCTATATACAGTTTTTAAAGGACATATACAAATAGCCTACAAACCCATGAAAAAATACAAAACATTATCTAGTGTAAGGGAAATGTAAAATTAAAACCACAGTGAGATACTACCTCACTCCTGTGAGAATGACACATATCAAAAAGTCTGGGAATGACAAATATTGGCAAGGATATGGCTCAAAAAAATTCTTCCACTGTTGTTGGTGATATAATTGGTGTACCCATCTGTGGAAAACAGTCTGGAGGTTCCTTACATTGTAGAAGGTCTTAGCAACATGGCTGGTTGTCAACAGTGCTGTTGGGGAGGCTATTAACTGCAGAACTGCCTTCCTGGCGTGACACCCGAGCTGTTTCACAGAACCCTGTGCTTAGAAAGACCCCATGCCTTTAATGCTCTGCTGTGTCCATTTGGGATTTTTTAATTTTTGAACAAGTTTCTCATATTTTCATTTTCACTGAGCCATCAGCGCAACTGTATATTAAATTACAGCCCCAACTGTATGTAAAGTTATGTTATCAATGTTGATGGCTGATGGATCAGTCCTTGTGGGCACCATCTCCACGGAGAGCTAAAGAGCCCGAACAAGTGTTTAATGTGGTTAATGTATTTGAAATGAGTCTCAGAAAAGGGAGCTATGGATAATGGAGCTCTGAAGTCTGTAATGGAGTGGCTTTTGGGGGAAAGACTCAGAGAAGGGTACACGGGGAAAGAAGCATCCCCAGCAGACCCATCACACTCAGGGGTCAGATCCTGGCGCGAGCCTTGTTAAGCCCTCCCGGGCTCTGCTTTTTCTGGAGTAAGAGTCAAACCCTCCGTGTCTTGAGCTTCATTACAGCAGACTCCCCTCTGCTGCCCTATGTGGCATCTCGGGCCACCAGCTAGCTGACCGTGAGATGGATATATGAAGCAAGAGAATATATAAAATGTGTTCTCGTCACTTCCGGTATTCAAGAATGATGTTTTACCAAGCTCCATTTTTCTCTAAGCCTTCTAGACTCTTCCAAAGAAACATAAAGAGTAAATATTCATCCCAATAAAAGCAAGGATGAAGTATGAGACTCAAGAAGTGAATATGTAAATGTATAAACATATATATAATTGTACTTTCTGTACATATGTCCATAAGTGTCCTACAGTTGAGTATTAACAAGTTTAATAATCCTAATCTTTTTAGTAAGCAAACCATGTGACGCTTTAAAAGTTTATGTAATTTCAGAGATGACTTCTTAATTTCCTGACCTCCCCCATGTCTCCTTTATATTAAAGCTAAATAAATATTGAAGAAGTCGCCAACCTGTCTTTTTCCCAAACTTAATACACAAAGAATCATAGAATTTTTAAAAGAACAATCACTTGGCAGTAGAGAAAGCCTCCTTTAAATAAATCCTCAAAGGAAAAAAGTGAAAAAGATTACAAAATGGTAGAAAATGATAAGTATGTAAACACGTTTGTAGTCCTTAATAATTACACATCTAAATTAAATAAAAATAATAAGTGAAGAATCCAATTCAAAAAGTAGAAAAACTACTGTATATAAGACCAAGGAAACAGTTGGAAAGCAGATAGAAATGAATAACAAAACAGAAAATTACAGAATCAATAGACACATTTGTATTTAATTTTCAATTCAATCATTTATCTTTGTTATTATTAAGTTGCATGAGTTCTTTATATAATCTGGCTACATGCTCCTTATAAAATATGATTTTTAAAAATTTATTCCTAGTATGTATAATGTCATCTTTCTTAATGAACTCATAAGCAGTATAATTTTTTTATTTTATCGAAGTCCAATTTATTTTTTTCTCTTTTGTTAATTGTGCTTGTACCAAATAGTGTTTTATCCATAGTCAGAAAGATTTACTCCTATATTTTCTTCTTAGTTTTTTGTAATTTTAATTCTTACACTTAGGTCTGTCATCTGCATTGTGGTCCTTTTTACTTATAAAAAAAGCACCCTAACTTCTTTCTTTTCAATGTTAATAATTAATCAGCATTGTTCACTTGAAAACATGACCATTGTTTCCCTCATGCAAACATCACCTTCTAAATATTCTAAAATTAAATATTGATTGATGACTGATGAATTTTTGTGATTTTTTTGTTGTTCTTGTTGTTTAATAAAATCCTTCCTGGTGAAAAAATTTACATAGAATTTACATTATATTTCATGAGAAATTTGCCATGTGATTTTGTATCACACATTCAATAGTATTGAGTTCTGTTTGAATTGAATAGGTTCAATTTGAAAGGGTCTGTTTTTGATATCATAGCAAGTAGTTAGAGCACTATCAACTGATGCTGGTGGTTTAAAGGGGTTTTATTTGTTTGTTTACCTTCTTGTTGCCTGGGACAGAGAGAACTAAATATAAGAGTAAAAAATGTTCTGAAGGAAATAAAATGTATTGTGAAAGAATTTTAATCTGGTCATCAAAATTCTATCTACCAGTTACTGAGTAGTTATTTGCACTACTTATATTCTCTGATTTAATTTTAAAGGAAACCTCTTTTTACAGATTGTGACATTTATAGAAAGATAGATTAATATCCTCAAAGTCATGCCATTTGCAAATGGTGGAGTTGGTGTTCAAAACTAAGTCTGCCTGAATCTAAAGACTCAGGACTCAGACTTTCGGACCATTCCTAAAATGATTTGCAGCCTCACCGAAGGATCATGCTGAAGTTCTATAAAATTATATGTTAGGGAAACAAATACTTATCTAGATTTTTAAAAAAGCAATGATTTTGCCCCAGTCAAGGGGGACCAATTAGCAAATTCATACCATGTACACTGCTCCCTTCTGCAGTCTTCCTTATCAGAGGCAGAGGTAATGAGTGGGAGCCATAGATCATAACGGGGTCCTTTTACTTCTCTGAAGTTTTAGATTGCACACCAAAAAAATTGATCATCATTTGTTTTGCTATGGGATCAATTTCTGGTCAAGAAAAAAACAAACTGGAAAATCTTTTATTCGATCTCTGTAAGGAAATTCAGTGGCATTCCCACTGGTCTTACCTGTTCAAGTCAATAATAGGTTTATAAATATATGCACCATTTGCATTTCTTTGTCATTATTGCTGTCATACTGCCTTACCTCTGCTGATATTGCTTTTATGAAAAACACTTTGTATGAGGCCACTATGAAGCTGGAACCCAGTATTTATTATATTTCCCTCTCCACTTTATAATTTGAAAGAATATTCATGTTTAATATCTGCCTGTCCTTCCATGGGCAGAAATATCCTCTTTGGCTATAAGGTAAATGCAGAAAACTTCTGACTCCTTTTTCATGCTTTCTGGATATTGTTCTGTGATGTCTTTCTCCTGAGTGGTTAGCTTCTGTCTTTTACTTTAATTACCCAAAGCACATTGCAGAAAGCATACCTTTCCTGGATCAGTGATTCACACAGCTGATACACATAGAACATGAAGGAGCTGAGTGATGGCTTGCCAGCAATCTTTTTCCTCACATGGAAAATGTGCATTTTCCATTAGAAGCTCTGAGGAAATCACTGGCCCCCAGACAGTGACTATCTTTATCAAGAGCAATTAACCCCTAAAACTTTCTTCACCATCTTTACCATACCCTTACTTCCTTGTCTGGCTTCCCACATTCCAACTGGAAATAAAATCTACTTCCAGGGAAGTGTTTGGCTGGCAGGCAGGCAGGCAGGATATCTTATAAGAATCAAGTGTCTGAAATCAAGATTTCAACTGGATGTCCCAGTAGCATCTTCTTTCAAACTTTACTTTCTACCCTGGAATGATATTAGAAATACCAAAAAACTCTTGAAAATAAAATGTGAATAATGAAGCATTCCCTTAGTTCTGATTAAGGTTCACAGATTGGTTTTCTTTTCTTTTTGTTAATCAAAAAAAAATAATAAACAAACTCATAAAGAGAAATTCAAATCACTCACTACAAGTGATTTTCTCTGGAAGATGCTACTGGTTGGAGGAAACATGGAAGTTTTCCTACCTAACTTTGAGACACACACTTGGAGAAAAAAAACCCTCTTCACCAAACAACTCACTTCATATTATATTTGCATTCATGGAGCAAGTTACCTCTATTCCTCTTGCTTTCCTACATTTTGATGATTTCAAAATGGATTCTTACAATGTGAGTTATTTATCTGGAAACAGATGATGGGTTGGTTATTGGTTCCCATAAACAGATTCCCATGGACAACAGTATGTGATTGTTATAATTCCTTGCCAAACTCCCTTTTTAAGTTATTGAATCCATTTTTCAGATGTCTTCTCAGAGCCAGCTACATTGTCTAGAAAATGACCTATTTAGGAACTGTTCCAACACCTACCTTTTTATCCATTATCCACAGATTCTTAATCAACTCAAGGATTTCAAGCTCAATTTCAGAACTAACCACATCAACCAGTGGCATCCAGTCATTTTTAGATGAAAAGTGTAATCAATTCTTATGGAGATAAAGCAATTCATTGACAGCCACCCATGCAACTTGTGGCAAAGCTGGGACTAGAAATGGAGATCTTTCTTCATCATTCCAGGCTCCCTCATCCTGCCATTAAGCAGTGGGGTTTTACTGAGCAATAGCTTAGTGAGACATATTCTTCCTCTGCAAAATTATAAGTGGTCTGTTCTCAAATGAATTGACTATTAGATTACTAATAACAATTTGGGCATATTAAAATAGGAAATGTATATACCCAAAGGCACAACCCTTATTTCTAAGCAGATGACACATACTTCTATGTCAACATTCTCCCTTTGATTCCAACTCACATGATATTTTATAAGATAACAATTTTATGAGCATCTTCTAGATGCTTAGCACTCTTCTAGGTGCTATAAGAATTAGCAGGGAAAAAATGTTAAGACACATTTTGAAGACTGAAGGAAATTTGGGGGAAGGAAGTCCAAAGACTTTGGTTCCCACAGGCAGGCTGAATCCTAAGTATCAGTAGCTGCAGGTGGGTAAGAGGAGAAAGGTTTTATGTGGCCTCAGTGAAGACAATATTACAGCATGCTGACCAAGTCAAGGGAAGACTCCTGATATTTCAAGATGAAATGCTTTACTTTGTTTAAATCATGACTTTGTGTGTGGGTTTAATTTTTATTGATGTGCAGGAGCAAAGATTTTGGAGTCAAAGAACTAATAAAACCTCAGGAGACGCCACTCTCTCAACAGAATAATAGCTAAAAGTTAAAGATGATTGTGACTTTTAGTCTGTGAAACTTTCTGCTGACAGAGATCTTTTTCATGTATGTTTTATATCTAAATGGAATGATGAGTACCCTAAAAAATGTTGCTTTTAGAATTAGGTCCTTCTAGGTTCCATAAGGATGATTTGTGAAGCAAGGTTTAAAAAGAATTTTCATTTAGTTGTAAGAAGAAAAGCACATCTTGAAATGGTTTCAGAGTTGGTCAGATTCCTTTCCTTTAATGAATTATGTGTCATCTTCCAGCCCCAGTTTTTAGAATGTGATAAATTGTTTAACACTGAAGTTTATATTTCCCTGTCTACAGAAGAAAGGAGGGCAAATATCATTGCCTTTATGTTAAAAATGAAGGAATGAAGCTTCAGATAGGTTAGGTGACTTACCCAAAGTTACACAGAAAATACATGGCAGAGTTAAATGTAAGATGTCTTTTCTTATTTCATCCATGCTTTTTCTGCCACTCTGTAGTGATGTAATGTTAGAAAGGGAGTTGGTAAGAAAAAGACACGAGCTAGAAGTGATGGGGACTCACCAAGGAATCAAGTATCCTAAAAAGCAAACCAGTTGGAAAAGAAAATCTACTCCCATTTTTATATGTTTTAAAGCCCCCACTAGTGTTCTAAAAAATGAAAAATTAATGAACACCTGTAAAAGATTTCATTGCCCAGCTCTCTGGGACCACTATTTAAAGTTAATGTTATTTTCTATATTAATAGTTACTCCCTATGATGTTTCCTTTTAAATTAATGCAGATGCCAGGTAATTTGGAAGAGACCAAGTAGACCAGGAGGAGCAGCTCAGATTGCTCACTCAGCAGCCCTCTAATTTGAAAAGAGAGCTTCAGGAGCAGTTACAACCATTGGGACTGAGGCTGGGGTCATTAGATGCACACCAGATACTCCTTAAGAATAACAGCCCCTATTTCTTATCCTTCAGAAAACAGGTCACCTCCTAGTAATTGTGGCATAGAATTCCATTATCACAATACTCCCACTGAGTTTCCTTCTATTTTTCATTTTTCAAATATTTGCTTTAAACATGACTGTTTGCTCCAGCACCAATAAGGGAACGGGCTGACGCCTTCTGCCTATAAAATAACAATGATCATCATCTTGGTGATTTCCGATAAAGAACGGAAATGGTCTAAGTGTGAGACTCAAGCTTAGTATTTACCGATCAAGAGTAAGCAAACTCTCCAAGTTAGGTCTTTATTCTGAAAAAATCAGAGGCTGGCTGCCACTCTCTGGAACCTTCAGCTTGACCTCCCTCAAGGAAAGATGATCTACTGAAATTCCCAGGTTCATTGCTACCCCCACTTCTAATCAGAGACATAATTATTTCTGCAAACAGGAAACAAAGGAATGTATGGGTTTTTCTGACACTGCTGGACTTATTCTAATTAATTAATTAGCCTAAATTAGAGTGGAATTCCTTAGTTTCAGTGAATATTCCATGTTGAATTTATGTGGGGCTTTAACATCAACAAGCCCCTGTCCTGTCAGTCTCTTAAGCTGGATTTTGAAGTACAGTATTGTGGAGAATTTTGAGCTAAGTGTAAAATTAATAGAAACCAAATTTTACCAGAATACATTACCCCATAAATATAAAATATACATGTGCTTCTCTACAAATAGATACCAATATTTATAATAAAATGAACATGCATTTTAACACATACCTAGAAAATGCAACTATTAGATGAGGTAACTAGAAATAGAAGTTGTACATTTCCTACTACTAGGGTTATAAATTCCTTTTATGATGGTCTAACCATCACATTCTATCTTCTATTTTCTGCTCTTAATTTTTTATCATTTTACTGTAAAATTAAACATAAAGCCAGGAAACCACACAAAACACATATTGGTTTGTTTCCCAAGAGAGATCTAGAGGGGATCTGACTGGTTTGGTATATCAGCAGGTTATACTTGCCTCTGTCACCTGCCTCTCCTGCACTCTCCCAACTGGTGCTCAAATGGAGGCTCACTCTTAACCCCACTCCATGCTGGGGTTCTGGGCAGTGGCAACCTGGGGTAGTCATTGGTTGGTATCAACTGGTTTTATATTGTCCCAAGAAAGTCTTTGTTTTTTTATTCCTTTTGGCCTGCATTCCAAAATTTTTCTTGAACATTATCTTCTGGCATGATTATCATTTTTTTTTTTTTTTTTTAGTGTTGACTGTGTTAATTTTATTTTCAAAGAATTATTTCCTCCTCTTGATTGTCTGTCTTTTTATAGCATCCTGTGTTTATTTTATGACTATAATATATTCACATTTCCCTTCTTTCTGCAGATTCTCATTTTGTTACATGATCTTCTTCCTGGAATTTGTTGTATTCTGTCTTTTTCAGGCAGCAGGCTTTGCTCAATATTTGGTGACCTTGACAGTTGAAAGTGAGATTCTGAGGTCTTGTGTTGGGAAAACTAGCTATGCTGACTGATGAACTTCACTGTTAGTGGATCAGGGTTTTCACCAAACAAATGATGGTATTAGCCGGGCACGGTGGCTCGGCTCGTGCTTGTAAGCTTCAGCCTATGAAGCGGGGCGGG